>CM035788.1:50649718-50677218 GCA_020466265.1 Siphamia tubifer | reverse complement strand
TGTTGAATCATTCCTATGCAGCTGGGGTGGGGCTTGAGGACAGGCAAGGAGCCCCGCCCACTAGAAGGGCCCCTCTGGAGCTGCCAAAATGTTCAACAACAACAACATATATACGTATAGACTGTCAGAGGCGTCCCTACAGCGCCGCCATCTTGGATCAGGTCCAGTGGAGGCAGTGCTGCATAGACATCTACAAAGGAAAGAGCTACTGATGAATGGAAAAGTGGGCGTCCACCTCAACGACGACCTGACCTGGAGCACCAACACCACAGCGACCATCAAAAAGGCACATCAGAGACTGTACTTCCTGAGAGTCCTCAGGAATAACAACCTGGCACAGGAGCTGCTTGTGTCCTTTTACCGGTGCTCCATCGAGAGCATCCTCACCTACTGCATCTGCGTGTGGTTCTGGAGCTGCACGGCTGCAGAGAGGAAGGTTCTCCAGAGGGTCATCAACACCGCCCAGAAGATTATCGGATGCCCCCTCCCCCCCCTGACTGAACTCTACAACACCCGCTGCCTGAAGAAGGCCCACAGCATCCTACAAGACCCCTCCCACCCAGGACACTGCCACTTTACACTCATGCGCTCAGGCAGACGGTACAGAGCCATGAGCAGCAGCACCAACAGACTCAGAGACAGTTTCTACCCCAGAGCAATAACTGCCCTGAACACACCTGTACCCCAGCAAAGGTGACTACTTGTATACTATGTATACCGCACTGAATAAGTCTACCTCAACGTTTACACTCTGTACATTTGTATTCTACAAAGTTTACTCTTTATTTTTTAATATTTAAATTTGAAGTGCACCTTAAGGAAGAACCGGAAATACAATTTCGTTGTTCTGTAAACATGTTTATTGTAACAATGACAATAAAGGAAGTCTAAGTCTAAGTCTAAGTCTAAGAAAGAGCTACTGATGAATGGAAAAGTGCAATTATTCACTGGATGTTATTTTTTTGTGCATCTTCTTGTTCTTTCTGTCATTGTTCGTGTCTGGGCTTTTATTTTGTCATGTTTACTGTGTCTTTTTTTACTTCCTGTCATCCAGTTAATTTAACTGTGATGTATCTCACCTGGTGTCTGGTGTATAAATGTCGGTGTCTCGTGGGGACCAGACAGAGATGTATAGTAATGAAGTACAACTACTTAAGTACTGTACTTAAGTGAAATGCTGTACTTTTTTGAAGTATAATTTTTTTCGCCTACTTCCACTTCTACTGTACTTTTTTTTTTTTAATTAATACTTTTACTCCGATACATTTTTTATGTGCTGAATCTGTCACGTTTTGTTGGGATTATTTTCATGTTGATGTTTTGTCTCGTCTGCTTCCTGTTTTATTTTGGTAAACCCTCATGTGTTCATGTCTGGTGTCTTTGCTTCCTCTTGTGTCTAATCATGAAACCATTCCCACCCGTGTCTTGTCACTTAAAACCCTGGGCCTGCGCAAATTTGCACAGCATTCCCTGAAAAGGCAGCCCCCCCTACTTCAAAAGCCCATCAAGGCACAAGCCGTTCACCAGCTCCATGCAAATGCAAATACATATGCACAGCCTTCAATGACCTGAATTACAGTCCATTGAATTGCAAGTCTCTGTTGAGGTACACCATGTCAGGCGAAACCAGTCACAGTAAACTGGTACTATATACTGAATGGCTCAAATGTATTTTTCCTTTGTATAGCAGAAAACTGTATGCATCACAGCATTATGTTTCATGAACGACCTCTTCACTATCCATGTAAGCCCCAATATTCATTGTGGACAAACAGGTTGTTCAGGGTTAGGAACACCAGATGTATGTGGACGTATGTGTGACATTTGGACTATAAGAGCAGACACCATTTCAAGTCAAGAAGACAAACATCACGATGGCGGCACGACAAAGTAAGACTAAGAGGTATACGCCACTTGAGGCTTTGACTATTTTGCAGCAACTCCCTGATGTGGACTCAGGCAGTGGTGAAGAAGAGGATCCCTTTGTTGGCGAGTCTGAGTTCATCTCATCACATTCCTCATCTGATGAAGATGTGGCAGCACCAGCAGACTTGCAGCCTCTCCACACAAAACTTCGACGTAAGCCAACTAAATGGCGAGTAATTGTTGAAGAGGACAATGAGTATGCAGCTGCTGCTGTGAAACCACGGGGCCGGAAATGCAGGCACACTGGACGAAAGTCTTCCTCATCACAGAAGCGCAAACGACCTGGACAGAAGTCTTGGGGTGGGGTGTGAAGTCAATTTGCAACTCAAAGGTCCAGTGAATTGGATGATTATCACAGCACAAATTTGAGAAGGGGGGTGGTCCTTTGTTCTCCCCTCCCTCCTGTGTGTATTTAAGCCACAGGTGTCAAACTCCAGTCCTCGAGGACCGGTGTCCTCCATGTTTTAGAGATTTTCCTCTTCAGTGTTATTCAGTTTAACCCTTTAACTCCTGAGATTTTAGCAATCAGTAAAAAAGTTACAAAAAATAAAATAAAATGAGCAACAACACAAACAAAAATTAATAATAAGCTAACAAAATAATTGGTAACATGAGCAAAGTACGACAGAAATGGCAGAAAATCAAAGAATAATGATTTTTAAAAAATGTAGAAAAATAAACAAAATGAACAAAAAAACTAATACATATTAACAAAATGAAAAAATAATGTGGAAAATTAAAAAAAATAAAAATTAAAAAAATAGTATTAAAATTTGGTCCCAGCAGTTTTGCCTTTAAATTTTTTTTTAATTAAAAAAAAGCTTTTTGACACATTTTCCATCCACAAAACGAAAAGGAAAATGGTAGAATTTTTCTGATGCATTCAGAATGGCATCAGCGCTGACACTTAAAGAGTTAATAACCAGTTCCTCATCACTTCTGCAGAACACTGATAATGATGTAATGGAAGAGGGAACCATCTAAAACATACAGGACCGCAGTTTGACACCCCTGATTTAAGCCATGGAACTGGTAATGGGTTTTACCAGTTTGTCTCATACCTTGTACTGTTCTATGATTCACCAGCGTTCTCCATGTTTATGCTTTGTCTTGTTACCGACCTGTTTTTGTCCCATGACCTACGACCCTGATCGCCTGTTGCCCATGACCCATTGCTTTTGCCCGGACTCTGATTTAGTCAAGACCACCTCGGATTCGTTACCTGGATTGGACGGCTGTCCTGGACTTGGACCATCTTCTGGATTACGGTATCACACCCTGTCTGACCCCTCTGTACTTTTGCCTGTTCTGTATTGACCTGCCTGTCTACCCATTTAGAGCCTGCCTATTACCTGGTACCGTTGCCGTGTGTGTTTCCTGGTATTCAACCCCCCCGTCCTGTCTACGACCACGAGTTTGGATTTCCCCTTTACCAAGAACCTTGCAGTATTTATTTAAAAAATAAAACTGTTAATCTTTTACACAAATCCATCTGGTTACTCTGCTTCTTGGGTCCGCCCTCAAAGTTTGGTTCCTCTTATTAAAATAGTTCAGAACCATAGATGGTTCTGTCACCTGGTTTGATGATGGTGTGTCATCATTGGACGAGTCAGTATCAAACATTACATAATAAGACTGTACTTTAATCCACCTTTTGGTTCAGAGACAAACCACAGTAATTTAACCTGTCGATGGAAGAACCCTTTAACATTGTTAGAAGGATTCTTCTGGAATGTTCTATTGTAAGGTTTAACATTAGGTTTGACTTACCCAGGTTTGTCACTTGGTCATATTGTTGGAATACTCTGACCTTTGAAAGTTGTAGTATTTTCATGAATACTTGTAAGTGAACTGGTATGTACTTGTACTACTGCTGCCTCAGCTGAAGTTGTACCTTTTATATTAAATATATGAATGTGTTCAAACTTGTGACTGCTTTCATTTACTATAGTACTACACAGTACTTTTACATTTTACTTTTACTTTCAGTACTTAAGTATTTTTTCATTACTTCTACTTGTAATTTTACTTCTACTTTTACTTTCAGTACTTGAGTAGAAATTTTTTACATACTTCTACTTGCAATACTTAAGTATTTTCTTTGGATACTTTAGTACTTTCACTTTAGTATGATGCTTGAAGAATACTTCAACTTTTACTCAAGTCAGTGTTTTGATGTAGTACTTGTACTTGTACTTCACTCCTCTAGTCCAGTACTTTATACATCTCTGGGACCAGACACCAGATTGTTTTCGTCCGTGCATCATTTGTCCTGGTGGTCCTGGTGGTTCTGGCAGTCCTGGTGGTTCTGGTGGTTCTGGTGGTCCTGGTGGTCCTGGTGGTTCTGGTGGTTCTGGCAGTCCTGGTGGTTCTGGTGGTCCTGGTGGTCCTGGTGGTTCTGGTGGTCCTGGTGGTTCTGGTGGTCCTGGTGGTCCTGGTGGTTCTGGTGGTCCTGGTGGTTCTTGCGGTCCTGGTGTTTCTGGTGGTCCTGGTGGTTCTGGCGGTCCTGGTGGTTCTGGTGGTCCTGGTGGTCCTGGTGGTTCTGGTGGTCCTGGTGTATGATCTGGTTCTGGATATTTGGTTCTGTCGCTGCATCTGATCTCCCAGTTCTGGACCCTGGTTCTGCCCCTGGCTTCATGCTCATCCTTTGGACCTCTCTGGCTTCTTGGACCCCTTCCTGGTTTATGGTAATGATATCTGGATCGCTCCGTTTTTTGCTCGGATGGTTTTCTGGTTCCGTCCCGGTTCCGTCCCCTGACCTTTCTTCTGCCTTGTTCTAATTTGGCTGCGTGACAACACCGTAGACCCTCTGTTAAACACCACAATAAACTGTTTTACTTCTACCTCTGTCTTGGCGTCTGCATGTGGATCCTTGTGTTCTGAACCCAGGATGTTCTTTTTTTATTTTTTATTTTATTATCTTTATTGCAACATAAAACATAACATTCATATCACACATAGACATACATGAGGAGAAGAACAAACAGACAAAAACAAAAAACAAAAATAGGGTAAGGGAAGTAAAATAATAAAACCTTACAGGGTATTATTGCAAATTTGGTGATTTGTGTGTGAAGTGTGTGTGTGTGTATGTGTATGGCATAATAATAGAATATACATTTATGTATACATTTGTATACATAAAAAAAAAAAATGTTCCTCTCGCCCCACGTGGGCGGTGTCTCCTTCAGACTCGGGTCCTCTACCAGAGGTCTGGGAGCCTGAGGGTTCTGCGCAGGATCTTATATATATATATATATATATATATATATATATATATATATATATATATATATATATATATATATATATATATATATATATATATATATATATATATATATATATATATATATATAACAAAACAGTGATAGTGGTATTGTCAATTATAATAATAATAATAATAATAATAATAATAATAATAATAATAATAATAATAATAATAATAATATTAATAGGGGGGGGTCTATAGTCAGAAACAATATATATTTAGAGGATATTATATTAAGTGTCAGGTACAATAATATTAACAATAACAATAATAGGAATAGCAATAATAATATTAATAGTAATATAATATAATATAACCCAGAATGTTCTAATGAGAGCTGTAAGGACACAACAGCACCTGGGATGTTTGCAAGGAATAATATATTGTTAGCAGGTTGTCATAGTAACGCTTAAATAAACGCTGACAAGTCAGATAGAACCTCATTATCTTCATGTCTACCTATGATCTAACATCCTGTTAATGCACACAGATGTTCATCACTAAAATAACTAATGAGACCATTTTAAACAGTAATACAGTAGTAGTACAATTATACAAAATAATTGTACTTAAATGCAATGTAAAGTCAATAAAAATCTGAGCACATCTGAATGTTTTTTTCTATTTCTATCTTTACAGACCCTCCAGGATGTTGTGATTTGTAACTTTAACGCAAATTCAGCCAATGTAGTGTTGTGAGGTCATATGAACTTTAACCTTTGAACCAACAGGTGCATTTGGAAAAAAATATATTTAGTTGTATTTTTGTAATCCATCTAATCTAATATTCCATCTGGGTCCAGGGCTCTACACTAACTTTTTTTTCCAGGAGCACACGTGCCCCTAAGTTAAAAAATTTAGGAGCACACAAAAAAAAAAATAGGGGCACAAGTAGGTTTTAGTTTTAAATGTTTATTTATTTACAGTGCAGTACTTACGCACAGATACCAACATTGTTGAATGACTGCTGTCATTTGTGTTAATTTAGAGCAGACCATAACATAACTTTGTATTATGGGATGCTTTGTCCTTTGATACATTTTAGAACGTTGTATTGGCTGCCTTGTTATTAGATCCATTTTAGAATGATTAACCCTTTAACTCCTGAGACTGAGACACAGTAAAAAATAAAATAAGATAAAATAAGCAACACAATGAACAAAAAACAGTCAAAGTGATCAGTAAAATGAACAAAAATGAATAATAAACCAACAAAATAATATGTAACATGAACAAAGTAAGACACTAACAGAACACAATTAAAGAAAAATAATAAAATTAAAACAACAGAAAAATAAACAAAATAAGCAACATCAACAGAAACTAATATATATTCACAAAATAAGAAATAACGTGGAAAAAAAGGCAAAAAACAAAAACCCACAAAACCCAAAATGAAGTAAAAAAAGGAATAAATAACTAGTGTTGTAATTTGGTTCCAGTAGTTTTAGTTTGGGCTTTTTCTTTTTCTTAATCACTTGCTTTTCGACACCTGTACATCAGTTCCATGAACAAAATTCTCAGTAAAACAACAGTTAAAAAAACACTTGAATTTGTCTGAATTTTTAAACTAAACCATCCACTCAGAACGTGTCAGCGCTGACGCATCAGGAGTTAAAGGGTTAATCCTTTCAATATGTGCCGTGTTCGTCTCTATGTGGAGCTGTTCACACACTTTTAATTCATTTCTAGTAGGTTTTCATTAACTCCTCAGGTCTGTGTGTCTTATTGTTGCTGCAACAAACACTCACACATGTGCCACTGTTTTGTTTTCCTCGTTCACATGATGAAATATTTGCTGCAAATGTGAGTGAAATGGGTGCACTGTAGAACCCTGCCTGGGTCAAAGGTAATTTTCAGGACCATATCACAATGACTTTGAATTAATTTTCCAGTAACTAAATATTTGAAATATTACTTAATTTTAATTACAAAAAGGGAAAACTATTTATCGCAACGTTTCACCTCCTCCGGCAACGAAAGCCTAAAAAGAACCAAAAGTTTCATCGCAACTTATTAACCCTTGTGCGGTCCTTCGTAAAAGGCACACTGGCTGTGTCCTACAATCGGGTCTTAAAAACTGATACCAAAGTTCAGTTCCATAGACTCATCACCCCCCAAGGATATATTACTGTTTTCAGTAGTAAGCAATGGCATCCTACAGTACGTATAAAAAGGTACATTTGTGAACCACCGGGTCTCTTTAACCCGAAGGACCGCACAAGGGTTAAAGAAATGAACTGTAGGAGCGAGTGGCACTGATCCAAGATGGCCGCCCTGCAGGCAGGCCGCTCCAGTCATTAAGGCATCTATGTATATATGTCTGTTTTGACCGGGTCAGGAGTTAGCCCGGTCCTCTTAGGCGCTGTGTCTCCATACAGAATGGACCTGTAATAACCTTTCAAAGACGTCCTCATATCGTGTCACTAATAAAAAGTGTCAGTGAACGACATGTAGAGTAAATGCTTTTATTACACTGATCCAAAGTCAGGTGTAGGAAATGTAGAAAACCTGAAAATGGAAAGAGTGAATGTGATGGAATAATGAAAGTATGAAAACAACAGCAGCGTTCATTTCCAGGAAAGGATTGGATTAGATCTAAAAGCTCCACCTGATGCTTAAGGTACAAAGAAGTGACAAAATAAAGGAAAAAAAAACAACTCATCTCTTCATGGTCACTGGATGCAGAACAGTTCTGTTCAGATTCATTATTTTGGGACAGGTAAACAAAGCATCAGCTGTTTTCAACGCTCACAGACCTGCCACGAGAAGGATGGTTTTTGTCTGTCCATATGTTTGTCCGTCCATATGTTTGTCCGTCCATATGTTTGTCTGTCCATATGTTTGTCTGTCCATCTGTTTGTCTGTCCATATGTTTGTATGTCCATATGTTTGTCCGTCCATATGTTTGTCCGTCCATATGTTTGTCCGTCCATATGTTTGTCTGTCCATATGTTTGTCTGTCCATATGTTTGTCTGTCCATATGTTTGTATGTCCATATGTTTGTATGTCCATATGTTTGTATGTCCATATGTTTGTCTGTCCATATGTTTGTCTGTCCATCTGTTTGTATGTCCATATGTTTGTATGTCCATATGTTTGTATGTCCATATGTTTGTCTGTCCATATGTTTGTCTGTCCATCTGTTTGTCTGTCCATCTGTTTGTCTGTCCATCTGTTTGTCTGTCCATCTGTTTGTTTGTCCATATGTTTGTCTGTCCATATGTTTGTTTGTCCATATGTTTGTCTGGAATCCGTGTATCGTTCGTTCATTTGTTTCCAAAACCAAAATGACTTAGTTTCTGTAAATAGGACGTAGTTTTGCATCTTTGTCACGGTGGGTCTCGTTCATTCATGGTTTACTCAATTAATCCATTATTCATTTAAACACAAAAAGGAAAAGTGAAAAAAATGCATCAATCCAAGTGGTTCTTTCATTTTTCAATTGTCAATCAAAAACAAAATGTAAAAAATTATGGATTATTTTCTTTTTCGTTCTCTTAATCCAACATGAAAAACTAATACATTCCTGCTTTTTTCATATTTCCATTTTAGCTACTTGATGTAAAAACAGGACACTTGACTGAATTATATTTTTATATTTAATTGTTTATATTTACATGACCTGGAAGTTCTGTGCAGCAGTTCAGGTAGATATTTAATTTATCAATAATATTTTTTATTAATCATGCTTTGGTGCCAACACCAGGAAAGACTGAAGTAGAAGCAGAGACAGAGGAATGTTGACTTTTGGAAGTCAGTCACAATGAATGAAGTTAATTTGACAGAATTAGATTAAATGGTGTTAGCTTAGCTTTAGCTAGCTAACTGGCTATAGTGATGGTTTTAACAGTTTATTGTCCAGAACCTTTGACTGTCACAGTGTGTTCTTCTGTTGTGTACTTTAGTCTGTCTATTGTAAAGTGCTCTGTGGTTGCTGCCTGACCTTTAACCCTAGGCCCGCGGCCTAAACCCTAAAGTGTTCTGTGGCTGCTGTGTGAGATGGTTGAACAAGATTGTGACTGACTTCCAAAAGTCAACATTCCTCTGTCTCTGCTTCTACTTCAGTCTTTCCTGGTGTTGCCAGTGTTGGCACCAAAGTCTGATTAATAAAAATATTATTGATGAATTCAATTCAATTCAATTTTATTTATAAAGCCCTAAATCACAACAAAGTCGTCTCACAGGGCTTTACAAAAACACAATCAACTACAGAAATACATGAAAAGTCCCAGGCATCCCCTGTCCTTAGACCCTCCCCCTGTCCTTAGACCCTCCCCCTGTCCTTAGACCCTCCCCCTGTCCTTAGACCCTTCTTCTCAGCAGAAAAAACTTCCAAACCCAGTGGGAAAAAGAAGAAATGTTGAGGAGAACCACATTGAAGGACAGATCCACTCCCATGGACGGACAGACTATAGATGAACGTTCATGTATAAATGCATGAGGGGGGGCTGGTCCAGACAGGCAGGGGCCCGGGGTCACAGGTCGGCACAGGCGAGATACTGCAGATCCTGTCGTCCATGGCTCCCATGCAGACACTGTCAGGAGAGCCACCACTCCCCCCAGGGGGGGAGGGGGGAAAGGGGACACCAGGTGACTAGTCATGAACAGACTTGGTATGAAAGATATGTTATAAAAATGACAGAAACAGATGTGAGAGAGAGAAAGAGAAGAAAGAACTCAGTGTCTTTACTTCCCCCAGCATTCTAACTCCTAGGGCAGCCTAGACTGAACTGTGACTCATACATCATGTATACATGATATATGAGTCACATCATTTTTAACTAACCTGACCATAGTCTTTCTCAAACAGGAATGTTTTAAGCCTAATTTTAAATGTAGAGACTGTTTCTGCGTCTTTAATATTAAAGGGAAGATGATTCCATAAGACAGTATCCATGGTAACTAAAGGCTCTAGCTCCTACTGTACTTTTAGAAACCCTAGGAACTTTCAATAAACCTGCATTCTGAGAATGAAGGGTTCTATTGGGTTGGTAAATGACATACTGTATCTTCCTGAACTGCTGTAAAGAACGTCTAGGTCACATAAATACAAACAATTAAATATAAAAATATAATTGTGTCAAGTGTCCTGTTTTTTAATGAAGTATGTTTGATCTGAAGCTAAAATGGAAAAGCAGGCATATATTCGTTTTTCATGTTGGATGAAGTAGTGTGACCATATTGTCCAGGTTGTCCCGGACACTCGGCTCTAAACTTATCTGTCACTTGTCCACACGTTTTACATTTTGTCCGTAGGTCTTTGGGATGAAATGTAAAAAGTCCAGATGCGTGACAGATGTCGGACAGTCAGGTTTTAGAGCCGTGTGTCCAGGACAATATGGTCACCCTAGATTAAGAAAATGAAAAAGAAAATAATCCATCTCCTTTTTATTTTTTGTCTTTGATTGACAGTTGAAAAACAAATCAACCAATGACACATGGACACATGTCTGTCAGCAAAATTACACAAAAACTACTGGAACAATTTCCATGAAATGTAACGTGTGAGATGGTCCACAATATATCCCATTAAATTTTGTTAAATGTAGATCAAAGGTCAAAGGTCAAGGTCACCAAAATGTGTTTCCACAATAATAAGAGCGAGGGAAAATGGCATCACTTGTTCTTGTATTAATTTTTGGAGTATTGTCACTCTACCTCAAGTTTTTTTCCTTTCATTTGTCACTTGTCTGTATTTATTTTATGACTCCACGTCAGCGTCGCTGAGCGCTGACTTCATGGTTTCTGTGTGTTTCCACTTTGTAAATGGTCTGGTAGCCATCGTCCCAGGCGTACAGCTGCTTGTCTTTGGGGTTGTAGTGGATGCTGCTGTGGGTGGTGTAGCGTTTGGGGAAGAACATCACAGGACTCTCTTCACTACGGAAACAACGGAACAGAAAATACAGAAGGAATTATGAAAGGATTTACTACTTCTTTTACTCTACTTTAAAGGGATTATCTGGAGTAACAATCAGTTTACCTCCTTTTTTAGATGATTGGGGGTACATACTGTACATAAAGACAGGGTCAGTGTTAGTCATAGTCAGACTAGGCGGTCGCCTAGGTAACCAGATGTCTTGGTGGTGCCAAGTCCCACAGAATTAGAATATTAAGATAGTGTATTTTCTAGACTATAAGATGAACTGAAAAGATTTTAATTTACTCCAAAAACCACAGTGTTCCTTATATATGGATTAATTCTTTTAGTGTTTAGTGACTGGGAATTTAGACTTTTTATCTTGGACTCGACAAAGGTGGTCTTGACTACAGCCTAGAGCTGGGAAAAAAATCAGTTTAGATTTAAAATGGAGTTTTATGGCAAAATCGATTCATATTTTAGGAAAATCCTGCAATCTGATTTCCCCCCACACACATTTTTTGCACTTTTTTTCCTCACAAAAACCAAACCATGAACCAGGCTGCTTTCCGTAGTGTTTCACCCCAGGCCCCGCCTACGATCCCCTTCTTCTGCAGCACAGGGAGTAATATGGGGGGACACGATGACTCCTAAAAAGGTTCTAAAGGTTCAGTTGTGTGGAATCGGTTTGGGTTTTTAGGGTCTGACGAAGCCCAGCTACTGCCTGGTTGTCAGCTGTGTGTTCAGACTGTTGTTGTTGACGGTAGCGGTACGACCACTGTGTTCACATCTGAAGTGAAAGCATCCAATGGGGGGTGGGGGGGGCAGAACTGTTAGAAAAAGCAGAGACTAGCGCTGCAAGTACTTCTTCAAAATGTTCAACAAACACTGACTGAAAACTTTTCTTGTGGCACACCTTATGATAAACATGGAGCACGATGGGGAGCGATAACAGACACAATAACATCATATATCCAAAATATTGGTAACATGTTCAGGTTTATTGAAGTAGTTTGATTGATAATAAGGTTTTGTTTTATTTTGTCCTTACAAAGTAAAAATGTTACTAGTTTTATTTTTATCTTACTTTTACACTACTACGTTTTTTACAATGTTTTTCATATAATATGAGTATTAATGTATATTGTTTTAGTTGTTAAAATATTTTAAGTTTTCTTTTTTTTCAACAAAATGTATCTTTTACACTATTTTTTTTGCACAGTTTTTCCTGTAACAGTGGTGGATATGTCTGGACTTACTACAGTTCATGTAGACAAAGTCTCAGGTTACAGTTGCACCTTTTGCACAAATGATTTATTATTTACACTTATTTGTAGAAGTATTTTTGTTTTAGAAGTTATTTAATTAAAAAAAAAAAAAAAAGACAAAACAAACCACGTTTCTAGTGTTTCCATTTTCATTTAGCCGGCGTGGGAAAAAAATTGTATCGTGAATCAAGTTTTTGGGAAAAAATCTGAGATTTTTTAAAAAGAGAAAATCGCCCAGCACTAATATATATATATATATATATATATATATATATATATATATATATATATATATATATATCAGGCATGAAAATGGCTCAGGGGTCAAAAAGGTGACAGAAGTGCGTGAGCGCAGCTCGGCACGGCGGCGGCGAGGGGGGGGGGGTAGTGCGTGTACACTATGAAGAAAAATATTCAGCGCTTTGTCCACCAACACTCTGTTTCAGTCTTCTGTAGGAGGCACTACAAAACACACAGCTCTCTCAGACACAAACACAATGACCTCATATCTATGTTGTAATGGCCATTTTATTACAAAATGAATGAATTAAAATGAATAATGTCTGACCAATTAGGTAGTGGAATGACACAAGGCTAAGTCATCATCCTCTCATCACTCATCATTATGCCTGAACCATAATCAACACAACATACCACAAGGTCAACACTGTGTTAGTAAAACATGCTGTTGACAACAACAATATCATTTAAAGATAAAAACCCCAATGTCCAAGTCCAATTAATCATTTCTTTTTCCTTTTTGTCTGGGCCACCAGTGTCTCCAAGGCCCTTTTGCGTTGAGTTGCTGCATGCCTCAGCCTCGCCTGCTTTTCAGTTTCTGCAGCCTCTTTCTTGACCTGCTGAGCACTCCCCAGTTTTTTTTAAACCAAATCTTCTCTGCTGCACCTCTCTGTCCACTGTTTTTGTTTTCACTTTCTGCCTGTAGGTTGCTGCTGCATAGCTTCCTGTCCACCTCCCCAAATTTGACATCTTTCCTCAATTTTTTTGAAAATATCCCCTATATGAAAGGAAAGCTCCTGTCCCTTCACTGTTACTATTCCCTCCATCTTCAGTCAGGACCATTTCCAGAAGCATTTGGGTCAATGACGTGACGCCTACTTTTTGTTTTAGGCATAAATTTAAACCTTAATTAAAGCATCAAAATGTGTGAAAATTTCACATGTGTATCTAATACATTCCTTTTTCACACACCCACTCTAACTTCTTCAAACATTTCACTTATTTGTCATTTTTCTGCCATTTGAAGTGTCAAAATGTCATGTGGGGCGACCGTCCGCCATCAGTTGCTCTTTGGACAACCTGTTCAAAATCACTTTAAATCACTTTAAATATATTCCTTGCCCTGCTTGGCATAATTTCAACCTTGTTTTGCATTGAATGACAAAGCGATTAAGCATCTGTACATATATTTCAATCGCAATGCACAGGGGAATATTGTCTCCTGTTTAAAATTGTATGAAATGTCATTTGGGGCGACCATCAAGAAAATGCAATTGGAGGACTTTTATTTTGAAATTCCGCACAAGGGAGGATGTTGCATCAGCCAGCCACATCTGAGGGACCCGGAAAGCAAACTTGCAGGTTAGTAAGTCTTTTGGATCTTTTCAATAAATTGAACTTTTTAACTGCTACAATCTACTTGTCCAATTTGGTGGTCATGTGGGACGACCATCCTAAAACTACAAATAATACATTTTATTTACAAAAATCATATTTAGATGGGTTTAGTGCTAGTGTCCTGTGGTAAAAAGTAGCTAGCTGTGTGTCTGTAGCTAACTGTTAGCCTGTAATATTTGACTGTACTTGAAAAAGTCATGTGGGGCGACCGAGTGTCATTTGGGGCAACCACCGCTGAGGGTGTTGCACATACTTGCCAACTTTCCCTTTAAGCCCAGGAGACTCCCTTTTTTAATACCATCCCCTTTTTTTTCATTCTGGGTCACATTTCTCCCTGATTTACCCCTTTTTTCACATAATTCTACCATATTCTCACTTTTTTCTGGCCGCAGTTCACTCAAAGGATGTTGACACTAAATATAACTATTTCTATGTAAAGTAAGTGTGAGATTGTCGTATCATGCATTTTATTCTGTTAAAACACACACACACTCACACGCAGAGTGCCCCCTCCACACACACACACACACACACAAATTCTGAACTATTATTCTCTTTTCTAGATGGCGCCACTTTCAAGCAAAGAGGATGGCCTTGTGGCCTTGAGGATGGCCACTGTTTAACTGGCTACATCAGGCAGAGCAGTTTCGCCTCCTAAAAGAAAACCTCACAGAGAGTGAAGCTGTTCTTCACATAGATTTCTCTGAAAACTACGCCTGCAAGCTTAGCACAGAGATCCAGTCCTTCCATTTTGGAGGCAGCAGACAGCAGGCAACAATTCATACTGCAATCCTATACACTGTCCATGGACAGAAATGCTTTGCAACCCTGTCTGACAGCCTCCGTCACGATGAAAGTGCTGTGTGGACACATCTAGAACCCATCTTGAAAGAAGTTAGGGAAACCTTCCCCCAGATCAATGTCCTCCACGTTCTGAGTGATGGGCCTGTCACACAGTATCGAAATAAGAACAATTTCTACCTCCTGAGCACTATCCCTTTTCTCTCTGGATTCAAACACATCACATGGAACTACAGTGAGAAATCCCATGGTAAAGGGGCCCCAGATGGGATTGGTGGAGCTATCAAGAGAGTAGCAGATAACTATGTCCAGAGAGGAGGTGAGCTCTAGACACCTAGGGATCTCTTTGAGATGTTGACCAAAAGGGAGTCACAAATCACTGTCTACTGGGTAACCAAAGAGAGCATTGAGAAATGTGACAAACTCATCCCTGGAACCGTGGAGGTTGTGAAAGGCACCTTTAAGATCCACCAGGTTCTGTCTTCACAGCCTGCCAGGATTACCCACCGGGAGGTATCCTGCTTTTGTAGGCGCTCAGATGACTCCATGCCCGTGTTACAAGCCAGTAACCGTTCATCTGAAAGCTGCCTTCCAAACCCAGAAAGGCACTCCTGGTCCTTCACCTGAGTCACCTACCCCAAGCGCTCCTCCTCCTGAGTCACCTACCCCAAAGGAAAGCGCTCAAGATCTAAATGGCAAGTTCGTTGTCGTCACATATGATGAGCTTCCATATGTAGGCCAGGTCTTGAAGGTTGTAGAAGATGAAGTCCAGATCAGCTGCATGCGGCAGTCTGATGAAAAAAACCTCTTCACTTGGCCACAAACTCCTGATATTACATTTTACTTCAGGAAAGAAATCCACGCAATCATCTCTGAGCCTGAGCCAGCAACCTCTCGCTTCTCAAAGCTGACTGGCCAAGACTGGAAACAATTCCAAAATGCCTGGGGTTGAGTCTGCATGCCTCCATCTGGTCATTTAGGTGAAATGAAACTAATGAAAATAATACATAATTTTAAAAAAGTTTATTTGATTTTCTTAAGTTCCTATTGAAATCTAATTCCAAATCTATGCTTTATTGACTGCAGGGTTCTGGTCACAGTGACTGAAATGAAATGAAAAGAAATAAATGAAATTAATAAAATTAAAATTATTTAAATGAAATGGGAAAAAATGATCAGTTGTTGTTTCTGACATGCTTTGTTCTGTTGAATGAAAATGTATTTTTAATTTGTCTCTATTAATTATTGCACTTAAAATAGTTTTCACTACCTGCTGTTTTCCTGTCATTTGGGGTGACCAGCATTGAGCAATACTGTACTAAAATCAAAATTGAATGTCCAGAGCTTTTTATTCAAATATCAACCAATGATATGATATGCTTGAGTGGATATTAGCTGTAATCCTTTTCAACCATTTTTGTTTGTTTTAGAGTAAAAACGGGTATTGTCAAACACTATGAAGAGAGACACAGGCATTAGAGAATATGTTGATAAAATCATAGTAAACAAAAATAAAGGGAAACAAAAGGATTTCCTTTCCTTAATAGTTTGTTAAATTGCTGATACTTATTAAAGTTAGATGCATATTAAGAAAATATATTAATTTTTAGGTTAATTGTGGTCGCCCCAAATGACTTTTTTTGAAGCCTTGTCTGAGTCATCTATGTTTAAAAACACTAAAATCTCGTAATTTGGTGTTTAAAAATACATGCATACACACAATACATTCCACATGTTTGGAGGATGGCTAAATATATCCTTAATTCCATTATTTTTTAAATGGCCAACTGAAAAGTCTTATACGTCATTCACCCATTTCATTCCTGCATCTACCTGCTTCACTGATGCAGCATCCTCCTCACCTAACACACTCATTCTGCAATACACAACATCAGAGGCGAAAAGGAGTGTAATAAAATACCAATTATTACGTGTTTTTATTTAGTCACAAAAGGCTTCAATCATGTATACCAATTTAACAAGTTCTAGTACGTTTACAACCTGCTCAGTAGACCCTCACACGACTACTATACACACGTCCCAAAAACCAATTACAGAGGTATTATAAAGAAACATTTGGTTCTTTTTATGTCACTGTTAACTTCACAAGTTTGGTGCTACCTTGGGATAATACTACAGATACCGTCTAATAAATACATGTCAATGAGCTAATACCTAGTTAATGGGAGCTCATTTTTCACCTCAGCTCTGGTAGTGTTCAACTAAATTGCTGTAGCAGTGAAGCACAGAGTCCTGCACGGTTCTGATTTTGACAAACCGCAACCGCCCGTACCCGTCATATTCAAACCCGTATCCGACCCGTTTTCCGACGGAAAAAAAAATTACAAAACCGCACCCGAACCGACCCGCTATAAATGAACCCGATATCCGACCCGAACCCGGAAGAAAATGTCAAACTTAAATACAAAATGTATTACCACGAATATACTGAACAGTGACATAGCCAAGGCAGAGCCAAATAAAAATGTTGTTAAACAGGAGCAGACAAATAATAAATTCAAAAACTATTTTTATACGTGAGCTCACGCACACACACACACACACACACACACACACACACACACACACACACACACACACACACACACACACACACACACACACACACACACACACACACACACACTTGAAAAACGCATCAAGAAGGAAGCCGACAGGAGGCATCTATACAAGTCCAAACTAAAGAACAGTTTTTAGTCTATGAACCGCAAATTAGACCCGCGATCACCCACGTCCGACCCGAACCCGTGCAGGACTCTGGTGTAGCAGCCTAGCACAGATATAAATACGAAAAATGAAAACATGAAAAAGACCGAAACCATTATTCACCTGACCTAATTCAATCCGGCAACAAAATGTAGATGTTGTTCGCTTGTCACTGACCGCTTTTCCTGATAGTTCTTCTAGCAGAGACGTAAGTTAGCAAGTAACGTTAAGTAGTTAGGGTGACTCTTCAAATGCTCGCGCTCACGCAGAGACCGTGAAGTGCGCTAGGATTGGAGATGCAGCCTGTCAGTCAAACTAGCTCCACTGCCTACGTTCCGCAGATAGGTTTTTGGCAGCAAAACAGTCAGGGGGATTTGTGGATCGCTGTCCAAGTTAAATTTTAAAGTGTTTTCATTTTGCATATTAAAGTCAATCATATCATATGATTAAATAAATAAATAATTCGACCGACCAGACCCCCCCCCCCAAAAAAAAAAACTCCTCGGATCTACACGATTCACGTGGGTCACCATTTTTTACTTCAAAACGGCGAATTTCGCCGAAAGGTGAGAGATTTTCATGCCTGTTACATATATGGAGCTGAGGTCACAACTGTGTTCAATCACTTTCATTCACATCAAACTCTCTCACCTCTGTCTTTATGGACCTTACTGTTAACACTAACAGGGCAGCATGAAAATATACAAAGTCTCTCTCTCTCACACACACACACACACACACACACACACATATATACAGATACAAAAATGTCATATTAAACTCCATAGATTAAGAATGGGATGTCACTTGAGTGTATTTCACGGCAGGTGAGCGAAGTGTGTGTGTGTGTGTGTGTGTGTGTGTGTGTGTGTGTTTTAGTTAATTATATGTTTTCATTAGTTATTTATTATTTCTAATTATTTTTTTAAATAAAATTTGTATTATTTTTCATTTTATTTTTGTATTTATATCTATTTTTTAAAGACGTGTCTACTTTTTACATTTTAATGATTATTTAATTTTTTTATTTACTTGAATTTTATTGTTGGATATTTTATTTTTAAGACTTAATTTTTTTTTTTTTACGTTACATTCACTATCCAAGAGGTACTGGATTATAAACGTGGTCGTCATGACACATGGAAACACGTGTGTGTGTTTGTGTGTGTATTTCTATCTTCATAGGGACATTGATATGTTTACACAGTCACATCATGGGGACCAAAATTCAGGTCCCCACTAGGGTTAAATATAATTAAAGGTTCCTAATAGTAACATAGAAATGATGTGGCCCTATAAATACATTAATTAGATTTTTATTGGAAGTTCCCATAAAGCATGAGGGAAACAGGTGTAAAGTAAAACATGTATTGTTCAAAGGTTTGAAGACAAGTTTACTTTATTTTTTAATTAATTAACATTTCTTTATATTAATATTAATATTTCTTTATTTTATTTTATTTTATTTATTTCTTAATATTAATATTTCTTTATTTTTTCCATTTTTAATTAATTAATTTATAATTATTTATTCTATTTATTTATGTTTTAATTTTATAATTTTGTACTCATTGATGTTTATTTATTTTTATTTCATTTTTAATTTTTTGAAAATAATTTATTTTATATATACAAAAAAAGATGTCCTTACAAACGTAGTCCTCATGAGACATGGAAATGTGTGTGTCTGTGTGCGTGTATGTGTGTGTCTGTGTGTGTATGTATCTGTGCGTGTGTGTGTGTGTGTGTGTGTGTTTGTGTGTGTGTGTATGTAAGTGTGTGAACTCACCTGTGAATATTGTCATGGATGTCGTACAGACACTGGATGGTGGACCGTCCTCCATAGCGTGTGTTATAAACCACATAGAAAGTTCCACAAATGAGAAAAGCTGCTTCTGCCTCCTGACTTTTACACTGTGTGTCCCAGGTGAACTCTACTGACAAACTAACTGAAACAAAATAAAACACATCAACACAGGTGAGTGTGGAGCACGTGGGCTGGCGAATGATTAATCACTGGGTGTCTTTGGATTAATTTGGATTAATCGTGATTAAACATTCATTTTTCATCCATATTAATTTTGTTTCACAGACATTAAAGGGACAGTTCAGTATTTATCAGATGAATGTTTGTCATCAGTGTCTTTACTCTGGTGCACCCACACTGACTCCGCCCCTCTCTTCTGACTCCGCCTCTTTACTCTGGTGCACCCACACTGACTCCGCCCCTCTCTTCTGACTCTGCCCCTTTACTCTGGTGCACCCACACTGACTCCGCCCCTCTCTTCTGACTCCGCCTCTTTACTCTGGTGCACCCACACTGACTCCGCCCCTCTCTTCTGACTCCGCCTCTTTACTCTGGTGCACCCACACTGACCCCGCCTCTCTCTTCTGACCCCGCCCCTTTATTCTGGTGCACCCACACTGACTCCGCCCCTCTCTTCTGACTCCGCCCCTTTACTCTGGTGCACCCACACTGACTCCGTCCCTCTCTTCTGACTCCGCCCCTTTACTCTGGTGCACCCACAGTGACCCTGCCCCTCTCTTCTGACTCCGCCCCTTTACTCTGGTGCACCCACAGTGTGAGCCCAGTTCTAGTCCTGTTTTGGTCAAAGCCAAAGTAGTCCTGGCAGGTTTCCTGGGGTCAACAAAATAAAACCCGTTTCTTCTCAAAACAGTATGTGTTGGAATGAGTGATTTATTTACATAACAAAACCATCACTGAACAAAAACTCACACCTCATAATTTCTTGGAGCTACTTTCTCTAAATAGCGATCAATGCCCTAGTGTTGTCGCTGCTAACAGCTATGCTCTTGCAAGTGGCAGCCGCTAACACTGCTAACAGCTAACACTGCTAACAGCTAACACTGCTAACAGCTAACACTGTCCAACAATTGATGAAAGTAGTTTGATAAGACACACAGCTGTTAGCAGCATACTGAATACCGAATATTTTGGTCATTTTTCTTCCTTTTACTAAATATTTTGCTCATTTTTCTGAATATTTTTTACAATGCGCCTTATCAAATTACTTTTATCAGTTGTTCACCAGTGTCTGGAGCTGCTACGTGCAGGCACACAGCTGTTAGCATAATTTGAGCACTGAATATTTTGGTCATTTTTCTACATTTTACTAAATATTTTGGTCATTTTTGTTCATTTTATTGAATACTTTGGTCATTTTACTTAATTTTAATTAATATTTTCGGGTCATTTTTGTTCATTTTATTGAATATTTTTTCTGTGGATCTTATCAAACTACTTTCATCAGTTGTTGGGCAGTGTTAGCTGTTAGCAGTGTTAGCTGTTAGCGGCTGCTACGTGCAGGTGCACAGCTGTTAGCAGTGACAACGCTAGCACATTGATCACTATTGATAGAAAGTAGCTCCAAACAATTACGAGGTGTATTTGTTTTTGTTCAGTGACAGTTTTGTTATGTAAATAAGTCACTCATTCCAACACATACTGTTTTGAGAACAAACCGGACCAGAACTGGGCTCACAGGACACTGTCAGGGGTAAGTCAGTGTGGGTTCACCAGAGTAAAGACACTGATGACAAACACATTCATCTGAAATACACTCAACTGTCCCTTTAATGTCTTCATTTGGACAGTCCCAGTGTCTCTGCCTGTCACAGTGTGTCTCCTCTACCTTTGTCCAGTTTGGTGATGACCAGGTTTCCTCCGTACTCGGGGTCAGCGTGTATGACCCACAGGCCCAGTTCGTCCACAGCCATGTCCAGGTAGGTGTTGGGGTTGAGGCTGTAGACGGGCAGACGTCCAGCTCCGGGCAGCAGCGTACTGTCCACCACACTTCCATTCACAAGATCCACCTTCACACAAGCAACAACAACAAAAAGCTGCACATTTAACAACATTAAAATGTTGGAAACCCAAAAATGGTTGTGCAGAAGCTTTGTGAAGCCCACTGTGAACAGAACAAAACACTAAAGTGATTAGAAACTAAACTGTCGATAAGGACGTTGTTACACTGATGGACTAAATGGATTTGTTTTTTCTTCCTTTTTAAACATTGTGTTCCAAAATAAACTGAGGTCATAATAAACAGGATGTGGACAGTTTGTTTTGTCCACAGACAAAACTAGAAAAGCTTCACAGTTTTATACCATAAATATTAGTCAAACATTTATTTCATCGACATATTTACTTTCCTTCACCATGAAAACATCCATTTAGCAAATGTTCTGTCTGTCTGTCTGTGTCTCCTGTGGCCACTTTCCATCTATGAAGTCTTCATATCCCACGTTGCTCGGATGGAGAGACTGGTGAACGCCCAGGTAAGGAAGTGGCTTGGGCTACACAGACGCCTTTCAAGCACAGGCCTATATGGGAAGGGACTTCTCCCTTTGCCAATCTCAGTAGTACAGGAGTACAAGTGCGCAAAAACAAGGCTGGAGATGACTCTCTCTGACTCCCGGGATCTATTCGTCAGAGGAGCTGCGCCAACCTTTGCAACAGGGAGGTAGTGGAAACCGGCCGCAGCAGTAGTCGAGGCAAAAACTGCCATCAGACACCGGGAGATTGTGGGGCGGGAACAACATGGCAGAGGAGGTCTTGGGTTGGAAGCAGCAACTCCATCTTGGCAGAAGGCTAATCTAGCAGAACGCCGGCACTTGGTGGAAGAGGAGGTGCGCCACCAAGAGGAAGCAGCCAGATGCACCAAAGCAGTCTCCCAAGCCCAGCAAGACCGCTGGATGATGTGGGAAGGAGTGGAGCAGAGGAAAATAACATGGCATGAGATGTGGAGAATGTAGTCCAGCACGCTAAATTTTATCGTTAGAGCCACATACGATGTCGTGCCCTCACCTACCACCTTACACTGATGGCTTGGAGAGGACCCGGCATGCCCCCATTGCACAGCTCCCGCAACCCTCAGGCACATCCTGGTGGGGTGCATGCACAGCCTGAGGCAAGGAAGATACACCTGGCGCCACAACCAGGTGCTGAAGTGCCTGGCTGCCCACTTGGAGGAAAAGGGAGTAACCATCAATGCCATGCCTCTTGGTGCCCAAGCATCCTTCCCAAAGAAGTCAGTCTTTGTCCGACAGGGGGAGAAAACAAGGCTCCAGTCTCCACCTGCAGACCCAGGTCCGCTGAACACAGCCCGAGACTGGGAGATGCGGGGTTGACCTCGGCCAGCGACTCATTTTCCCACCTGAGATAGCAGTGACCAACCTGCGACCAGACCTGGTCCCCTGGGCTAAGTCCATCTGCCATGCATACATCATAGAACTCACGGTGCCATGGGAAGAAGCTTTTGAAGAGGCATGGGAATGGAAGAGGCTGCGTTATGCCAGCCTGGCAGCAGAAGCAGAGGAACGGGGATGGGACGTGAGAGTGTGGCCTGTGGAGGTGGGCTGCAGGGGCTTCGTAGCCAGCTCCACAATAAGGCTACTGAAAAATCTTGGCATCAGGGGCCAGGCCCAACGGAAGGCAACCAAAGAACTTGCCACTGCAGCAGAGGGAGGCAGCCACTGGCTGTGGCTGAAACGCAAGGACCCAACATGGGCCAGCAGAGGAGGGGGAGAGCCTACCCGGGCCCACCCTGCAAGATGACGCCATTTTGAAAATGATTTGCATTGAATTCTGGGAAATTTCTGGTACCCCTCCGTTTGGAGAATCTGTGTTTGAAGGATATGAAGCCCCTCCCCCTCTGCTTTAACTTGAACTGACACACCCTACCCCTCCACATGGAGGGGTAGGGCTAAGGGGTGAAACAGGATTCAACTTTACTCTTCCTTAAACCCTCACCTTCAGGATCTGGTTGGGGGTGTCGGCCTTGTGGTAGTAGATGAAGCCGTTGTACACCACATGACCTGTGCCCTGCCAATGGAAGGGCAGCTGCAGCAGCGTAGGGGGCGGGGTCACGGTGCGCTCTGCGAACGCCTTCAGAGAAACGAACTCCAGCACAGATGTGTTCCGAACACCGCTGAGCAGGTACACCTGAAGAAACAGCACCAGAAAAAACAACGTCTTCATTCTAATTATTTCACATTTTCACTCCAGACTGATCTGGGAAACTTTCACCATCCATCATTTCAAACTTTAGTTTTCTTTATCACTAACATGTGGGAACATTTCATTAGTTTGATTCTAGAACCTTCTGACTATAGCCCAGTGTTACTTCTGTTTGTAATTTTCTTCCATATCTTTCTTCAAAATTTTTACTGTGAATTTTCTTGATTACTTTGTGATTTTTATTTGTTAATTATTTTACAAATGTAGTTAATTTTCATCAATATTTTGTCAATTTTCTTCAATATTTTGTCAATTTTCTTCAATATTTCGTCAATTTTCTTCAATAATTTGTTGATTTTCTTCAATATTTCGTCAATTTTCTTCAATAATTTGTGGATTTTTGTGAATTGTCTTGATTATTTTGTGAGTTTTGATAAAATAATTTTTCTTTCTGAATTATTAATTTTCTTGCTCATTCTTTACATGTCCTCCATCTTTTATCTGACACTAATATTCCTTTACACTAAAAACTCTTTCTCTTATTCATTCTAATTATTTCACATTTTCACTCCAGATTTATCTTGGAAACGTTCACCAACCATCATTTCAGACTTTTCTTTTTCTTTATCACTAACATGTGGGAACATTTCTTTAGTTTAAATCCAGAAGCTTCTGACTGTAGACCAGTGTTATTGAACAATGTTAAAGATGATCAGAAACACAATAATCATTCAAAGCTGTGAACTGACTCTGCTCTTATCACCATGGAAACAGCTGACCTTAGATGACCCTTCAGAAGGATCCTTGAACCAGGTTCCAGACGTGTCTCCCGTCTTTTTCACAATCTTCAGAGACTTGATGTGGCTCAGAACGCTGCTGCAGTCTGAAAAACATGTGGCCCAGGGCCCAAATGTGGCCCATTAAAGTTTCAACTGAGGTCCACCGGATTAATTTGTAAAACACAAACATTTCAGTTAAGTACATATATTTATATAAATGTAAAGAGTATAAAGTACATATATTTATATAAATGTAAAGAGTATAAAGTACATATATTTATATAAATGTAAAGAGTATAAAGTACATATATTTATATAAATGTAAAGAGTATAAAGTACAAATATTTATATAAATGTAAAGAGTATAAAGTACATATATTTATATAAATGTAAAGAGTATAAAGTACATATATTTATATAAATGTAAAGAGTATAAAGTACATATATTTATATAAATGTAAAGAGTATAAAGTACATATATTTATATAAATGTAAAGAGTATAAAGTACAAATATTTATATAAATGTAAAGAGTATAAAGTACATATATTTATATAAATGTAAAGAGTATAAAGTACAAATATTTATATAAATGTAAAGAGTATAAAGTACATATATTTATATAAATGTAAAGAATATAAAGTACATATATTTATATAAATGTAAAGAGTATAAAGTACATATATTTATATAAATGTAAAGAGTATAAAGTACAAATATTTATATAAATGTAAAGAGTATAAAGTACATATATTTATATAAATGTAAAGAATATAAAGTACATATATTTATATAAATGTAAAGAGTATAAAGTACATATATTTATATAAATGTAAAGAGTATAAAGTACAAATATTTATATAAATGTAAAGAGTATAAAGTACATATATTTATATAAATGTAAAGAATATAAAGTACATATATTTATATAAATGTAAAGAGTATAAAGTACATATATTTATATAAATGTAAAGAGTATAAAGTACATATATTTATATAAATGTAAAGAGTATAAAGTACAAATATTTATATAAATGTAAAGAGTATAAAGTACATATATTTATATAAATGTAAAGAGTATAAAGTACATATATTTATATAAATGTAAAGAATATAAAGTACATATATTTATATAAATGTAAAGAGTATAAAGTACAAATATTTATATAAATGTAAAGAGTATAAAGTACATATATTTATATAAATGTAAAGAATATAAAGTACATATATTTATATAAATGTAAAGAATATAAAGTACATATATTTATATAAATGTAAAGAGTATAAAGTACAAATATTTATATAAATGTAAAGAGTATAAAGTACATATATTTATATAAATGTAAAGAGTATAAAGTACAAATATTTATATAAATGTAAAGAATATAAAGTACAAATATTTATATAAATGTAAAGAGTATAAAGTACAAATATTTATATAAATGTAAAGAATATAAAGTACAAATATTTATATAAATGTAAAGAGTATAAAGTACATATATTTATATAAATGTAAAGAGTATAAAGTACATGTATTTATATAAATGTAAAGAGTATAAAGTACATATATTTATATAAATGTAAAGAATATAAAGTACAAATATTTATATAAATGTAAAGAGTATAAAGTACATATATTTATATAAATGTGAAGAGTATAAAGTACAAATATTTATATAAATGTAAAGAATATAAAGTACAAATATTTATATAAATGTAAAGAGTATAAAGTACAAATATTTATATAAATGTAAAGAGTATAAAGTACATATATTTATATAAATGTAAAGAGTATAAAGTACAAATATTTATATAAATGTAAAGAATATAAAGTACATATATTTATATAAATGTAAAGAGTATAAAGTACAAATATTTATATAAATGTAAAGAGTATAAAGTACATATATTTATATAAATGTAAAGAGTATAAAGTACAAATATTTATATAAATGTAAAGAGTATGAAGTACATATATTTATATAAATGTAAAGAATATAAAGTACATATATTTATATAAATGTAAAGAGTATAAAGTACAGATATTTATATAAATGTAAAGAGTATAAAGTACAAATATTTATATAAATGTAAAGAGTATAAAGTACATATATTTATATAAATGTAAAGAGTATAAAGTACAAATATTTATATAAATGTAAAGAGTATAAAGTACATATATTTATATAAATGTAAAGAATATAAAGTACATATATTTATATAAATGTAAAGAGTATAAAGTACAAATATTTATATAAATGTAAAGAGTATAAAGTACATATATTTATATAAATGTAAAGAGTATAAAGTACAAATATTTATATAAATGTAAAGAATATAAAGTACAAATATTTATATAAATGTAAAGAGTATAAAGTACAAATATTTATATAAATGTAAAGAATATAAAGTAAAAATATTTATATGAATGTAAAGAGTATAAAGTACATATATTTATATAAATGTAAAGACTATAAAGTACAAATATTTATATAAATGTAAAGAGTATAAAGTACATATATTTATATAAATGTAAAGAATATAAAGTACAAATATTTATATAAATGTAAAGAGTATAAAGTACAAATATTTATATAAATGTAAAGAGTATAAAGTACAAATATTTATATAAATGTAAAGAGTATAAAGTACATATATTTATATAAATGTAAAGAGTATAAAGTACAAATATTTATATAAATGTAAAGAGTATAAAGTACAAATATTTATATAAATGTAAAGAATATAAAGTACATATATTTATATAAATGTAAAGAATATAAAGTACAAATATTTATATAAATGTAAAGAGTATAAAGTACATATATTTATATAAATGTAAAGAGTATAAAGTACAAATATTTATATAAATGTAAAGAGTATAAAGTACAAATATTTATATAAATGTAAAGAATATAAAGTACATATATTTATATAAATGTAAAGAGTATAAAGTGCAAATATTTATATAAATGTAAAGAGTATAAAGTACAAATATTTATATAAATGTAAAGAGTATAAAGTACAAATATTTATATAAATGTAAAGAATATAAAGTACATATATTTATATAAATGTAAAGAATATAAAGTACAAATATTTATATAAATGTAAAGAGTATAAAGTACATATATTTATATAAATGTAAAGAGTATAAAGTACAAATATTTATATAAATGTAAAGAGTATAAAGTACAAATATTTATATAAATGTAAAGAATATAAAGTACATATATTTATATAAATGTAA
>CM035788.1:50634718-50647218 GCA_020466265.1 Siphamia tubifer | reverse complement strand
TTAACCCATAATGGAGGAAGGATCTGGTTCATTTTAAAGAGAGAAGTCCAGCTGATCTGCATGGTTTAATGAGGAGCAAACATCTGAGTGAGAGTTTGGGACACACTGGTCTGTTTGACTGTTACTGTTTTGACTGTTACTGTTTTGACTGTTACTGTTTTGACTGTTATTGTTTTGACTGTTACTGTTTTGGCTGTTACTGTTTTGACTGTTACTGTTTTGACTGTTACTGTTTTGACTGTTACTGTTTTGACTGTTACTGTTTTGACTGTTATTGTTTTGACTGTTACTGTTTTGACTGTTACTGTTTTGACTGTTACTGTTTTGGCTGTTACTGTTTTGACTGTTACTGTTTTGACTGTTACTGTTTTGACTGTTACTGTTTTGACTGTTACTGTTTTGACTGTTATTGTTTCGACTGTTACTGTTTTGACTGTTACTGTTTTGGCTGTTACTGTTTTGACTGTTATTGTTTTGACTGTTACTGTTTTGGCTGTTACTGTTTTGACTGTTACTGTTTTGACTGTTATTGTTTTGACTGTTACTGTTTTGACTGTTATTGTTTTGACTGTTACTGTTTTGGCTGTTACTGTTTTGACTGTTACTGTTTTGACTGTTACTGTTTTGACTGTTATTGTTTTGACTGTTACTGTTTTGACTGTTACTGTTTTGACTGTTACTGTTTTGACTGTTACTGTTTTGACTGTTACTGTTTTGACTGTTACTGTTTTGACTGTTATTGTTTTGACTGTTACTGTTTTCGACTGTTACTGTTTTGACTGTTACTGTTTTGACTGTTACTGTTTTGACTGTTATTGTTTTAGCTGTTACTGTTTTGACTGTTACTGTTTTGACTGTTACTGTTTTGACTGTTACTGTTTTCGACTGTTACTGTTTTGACTGTTACTGTTTTGACTGTTATTGTTTTGACTGTTACTGTTTTAACTGTTACTGTTTTGACTGTTACTGTTTTGACTGTTACTGTTTTGACTGTTACTGTTTTGACTGTTACTGTTTTGACTGTTACTGTTTTCGACTGTTACTGTTTTGACTGTTACTGTTTTGACTGTTACTGTTTTGACTGTTACTGTTTTGACTGTTACTGTTTTGACTGTTATTGTTTTGACTGTTACTGTTTTGACTGTTATTGTTTTGACTGTTACTGTTTTCGACTGTTACTGTTTTGACTGTTACTGTTTTGGCTGTTACTGTTTTGACTGTTACTGTTTTCGACTGTTACTGTTTTGACTGTTACTGTTTTGACTGTTACTGTTTTGACTGTTATTGTTTTGACTGTTACTGTTTTCGACTGTTACTGTTTTGACTGTTACTGTTTTGGCTGTTACTGTTTTGACTGTTACTGTTTTGGCTGTTACTGTTTTGACTGTTACTGTTTTGACTGTTACTGTTTTGACTGTTATTGTTTTGACTGTTACTGTTTTGACTGTTATTGTTTTGACTGTTACTGTTTTCGACTGTTACTGTTTTGACTGTTACTGTTTTGGCTGTTACTGTTTTGGCTGTTACTGTTTTGACTGTTACTGTTTTAACTGTTACTGTTTTGACTGTTACTGTTTTGACTGTTACTGTTTTGACTGTTACTGTTTTCGACTGTTACTGTTTTGACTGATATTGTTTTGACTGTTACTGTTTTAACTGTTACTGTTTTGACTGTTACTGTTTTGACTGTTACTGTTTTGACTGTTACTGTTTTCGACTGTTACTGTTTTGGCTGTTACTGTTTTGACTGTTACTGTTTTGACTGTTACTGTTTTGACTGTTACTGTTTTGACTGTTACTGTTTTGGCTGTTACTGTTTTGACTGTTACTGTTTTGACTGTTACTGTTTTGACTGTTATTGTTTTGACTGTTACTGTTTTGGCTGTTACTGTTTTGACTGTTACTGTTTTGACTGTTACTGTTTTGACTGTTATTGTTTTGACTGTTACTGTTTTGGCTGTTACTGTTTTGACTGTTACTGTTTTGACTGTTACTACCCCTGTATCCACTGCATCTGTCAAACAGTAATTTTCAGAGTTAAAGCATATTTTAACTCATGTCAGAAACACTAGCGTACAGAAACATCGTTAGCATTAGCCTCCATGTCCATAGAAAAAGAATTGACTGATGGACCTAAACACACAGATAAACTGTTCAATAGATCCACTGAAGTGTTCTAGACAAAAGAAAGGAGGCTCCACTTTATTTTTAAATAAGCAGACGTTGTGGAGAACCATGTTGGTGAGTAAATGCATTTTATTTTTTAATTTCTTCTTGTCATTGTAACATTTTCAGTTATTTGTTGTTGTATATCCTATTCTCAAAAATGCAAACGATCTCTTAACTTAGTTTTCAAAGAATAGTTTGTTTTTGAGGCAGCACAGTAGTGCAGTGGTTAACAGGGTGGTGCAGTAGTTAACAGGGTGGTGCAGTGGTTAACAGGGTGGTGCAGTAGTTAACAGGGTGGTGCAGTAGTTAACAGGGTGGTGCAGTGGTTAACAGGGTGGTGCAGTAGTTAACAGGGTGGTGCAGTAGTTAACAGGGTGGTGCAGTAGTTAACAGGGTGGTGCAGTGGTTAACAGGGTGGTGCAGTAGTTAACAGGGTGGTGCAGTAGTTAACAGGGTGGTGCAGTGGTTAACACTGGTGGTGTAGTAGTTAACACTGGTGCCTCACAGACAGAAGGTTGTTGGTTCTATTCCCACACCAGACCTTTCTGTGTGGAGTTTACATGTTCTCCTCGTGTCTGCGTGGGTTTTCTCCAGGTACTCTGGCTCCTCCCACCATCCAAACACATGCACTGATAGGTTAACTTGTTAACTAGTTAACTGGTTAATCTAACTCACCCATAGATGTGAATGTGACAGTGATTGTTTGTCTATATGTGTTCAGTCCTGAGATGAACTGGCATCTCGCCTTCACCCATTGCAGCTGGATTAGGCCCCCTGCGACCCCTGTGACCCCTGCAACGATAAAGCAGGTTCAGATGATGATGAGTGCGTGAATTTTTGTTTTGATATTGTCTGGTTGGCGTCTTCTATGAAACGGCAAGATTGTCCAATTTATTAGACAGACTTGTTTAAGGTCACACTGTGTCATTTTGGTAGCATTTTGTTCAGTGTTTAAAAAAAAAAAAAAAAAAAAAAATCATCTTTTGATTATTGACAATATCTGTAAACTTAGTTTCCTAATCTTAACTCATTCACTGCCAGCTATTTTCTGAACAGCCAGCCTCACAGTGCCAGCAGTTTTGGAGAATCTTGAGTGATTTTTTTAGAACCAAAGAATATTGAGTTTTATGACTTTATGAACACAGAAAGTGTAGACTTCTATGAAACAACAAAAACAACACATAAAACAAGGTGTTTGATAGAAAAACAGTCATTTATTCATAAACATGCCCTAGTCAGTGTACTATTTCTCTGTGTGTGATATGCTGTAAAACAATGTCCTGCATGTAACGCCACACGGCAGGAAACACACCACATCCTGGTCTCACTGCGGCGGCCGCTGCGCGCACAGACACGACACCTCCGTGTTGGCCTGGTCTTGTTGGGGGTGGGCATCAGCTTTTCCAGCCTGTGCCTCGCCATGTTGCCATCCAGCCTACTTTCAGGGTCCATGTTGTACGGTGCTCTGGGATTGTGTGCTTCGTCTGCCTGGGCCGTCTCCGCCTCCAGCACCCCATGCTGCTTCCCTGACCACATCCTCACGACCCTGCGTGTGAACTCCAAAAGTGACTTACATTGTTGTGGATTTCTGGCCCTATAAAGAACATATGCGTTAAACATGGCAATTTGGAACATGTAAGCCACAAACTTCTTTGACCAGTTTAGGGACCTCCTTATGAAGGGGTAGTAGGCCACATTCTGGTCCAGTTTATCCACGCCATTCATGTTGGAGTTGTAGGCGATCACACACACTGGTTTAAACTGGGTCACTTTATGTCTCTGCCCCCTCTGCCACACATCAACCCCTTCCATTCTGTCTTGGTGGCAGGTTGTCACCATCTTCACGATGCGTTTGTCCTGCCAAGCTACCACCATCATGCGCCCATTGTGCCGCACAATTCGTTCCCCTGCCCCCAGGTCAGACTTTTTGATATCCCGGATGATCAATGGCTCTCCCCTGTTTTTCCTGAGGGTTCCACAGACGTTTGTCTGTGCTCTCAGTAAGCGTTCGCACAGGGACACAGAATTATAGAAATTGTCCATGTAGACAGTATAACCATGACCCTGGAGACGATCAAGCAGAGAGAACACTATCTCTGGCAGAGTACTACCTTCACCCACATAAGGCCGCAAGTTGAAGCAGTACCCTGTCGCAGAGTCACACAGAATGTACGATTTTATACCATACTTCACCGGCTTTTGTGGGTTATACACTCGGAACGATAGGCGCCCCCGCCACTGCATCATGCCCTCATCAATGCAAATGTTTTCTCCTGGCTGGTACAGTTCTTTGCATTTCCCAACAAGATAATCTAACACTGGGCGGACTTTGTACATTTTATCAGCAGTATTTTGTGTGGCATTGTTATTGAAATGGAGGAACCGCCATATAATTTGAAATCTGTTCCTGGACATTGTCTGGCTGAAATATGGTGTTGCATCTATTTCCTCTACACTCCAGTATAAGTCAAGGCTTGGCTTTTTGATGTAGCCAGTGAGGAAACTCAGTGCAAAGAATGTTTTCAGTTCTGGGACTGACACTGGCTTCCAGGCATTACCTCTGCTGTGTGGTAGCGCCTCAGGGTTGGCTTCAAAGTACTGACGAGCATACAAGTTGGTCTGAGCGCGAATATGCTGCAGCAGCTCATCTGTCACAAACAGGTCTAGGTAATCGGCCGGCTCATTGGAGTCTAAGTCCGCCGCAGCGTTCTGAGGGCCCGGTGTTGCAGTAAACGCCAACCCCAGGGGTTCCCAGCCGGCTTGACACCAGCCCTGGTCCTGGTCGTGGTCCCAGCCCCTAGCTGATACACCTTTCTTTCTTTGTCCTCCACCACGAGGAGGGATGGGGGCCCTGCTGGACCCACCACCTGTAACACATAATTACCATAATGATTAGCAACAGGTGCCCATAATACAACTGAAGGAAAATGGTGTTCATGTAACAAGGACTGAATGGGGGTTAATTCTTACCTCTGTCACGTCCATTATCGGAGCGATCTGGCTCCCGCTCCGGCGATGAGGCTGTGTCGGTGTCAGACGAACGAGACGGCAGCCATTCGTCTGACGTATCCGGGTCTGGTTCACTGGGACCCTCTGAACCGGATTCACCTGGGCCATGCTGGTGCCCTCGGTCCTTCGAAGGCACATGGTGCGCACCACACCCGCTCCCTCTGCCCTTCTTCTTTGCTGGGTATCTCCGACCTACTCTCCCTTCTCTTTCCCCCTCACCTGCCGCAGTATCTCCTGACATACTCCTAAACCTGCTTTCTTCCACCGCCAGCTGCCTCAGTTCGCTACATCTCCGCTTTTTCGCCATCTTCACTCAACCTCGTCCTTCTTCCTCTGCCAACACCAGTTGTACCCCACCCACAAACCGATTCCCATGGTCCCCGCCTACAGGATTCAAAATTCAATGAGTACACGCCTCATTTTCAGTGACAGGCGACAGGACCTCCAGGAACCAGGGGTCTAATGGCCAGGATGTAACCCGCCCAGAAGGCCCGGTTCTGGGGGTAAAAAGGCAGGGCATCTGGACCCCTGGAACCACATAGAACCAGGGGTCAAAAGGCCGGGCGTTAGACCCACCAATAAGGCTCTGGTGGGACTTAGAAAAATTTCAGATTCACTCTGGTAGTACCATGCCTCTGGTGGGACTTAGAAAAATGTAAGCTTCACTCCTGGTAGTACCATGCCTCTGGTGGGACTTAGAAAAATTTCAGATTCACTCTGGTAGTACCATGCCTCTGGCGGGACTTAGAAAAATTTCAGATTCACTCCTGGTAGTACCATGCCTCTGGTGGGACTTAGAAAAATTTCAGATTCACTCCTGGTAGTACCATGCCTCTGGTGGGACTTAGAAATATTTCAGATTCACTCCTGGTAGTACCATGCCTCTGGTGGGACTTAGAAAAATTTCAGATTCACTCCTGGTAGTACCATGCCTCTGGTGGGACATAGAATAATTTCAGATTCACTCCTGGTAGTACCATGCCTCTGGTGGGACTTAGAAAAATTTCAGCTTCACTCTGGTAGTACCATGCCTCCAGTTCAGAAAAATGACAAAGTCCAACTTTCAGACGTAGCGAGTTTTGCCTCTTGGTAGTTGCTGGGGCCTCCCCATTCAAAGTCAATGGAGACACCTTCTGCATAGTGCATTTAGCACTTTCTTGGGAGGTATTTTTTCACGTGCTTCCCCCATTTCAGAAACCACGATTTTAAGTGGTGTTCCTCCAGGCGCAGGCAGGCAGGATTCGCAGGGTACCTTCCCCGGACCAAAATGAAGGGACATCTGTTCCCTTTTGTTGCTTTTTCCCCTGCCATCCTCCGGAAGCTAACAGCAAGCCTCCAATGGGACTTGCTTCACCCCGGTAGTACCATGCCTCCAGTTTAGAAAAATGACAAAGTCCCACTTTCACACGTAGCGAGTTTTGCCTCTTGGTGGTTGCTGGGGACCTGGAGCCCCATAGAACCAGGGGTAATAAGGCTGGGCCTTGACCCAGCCTGAAGGCCCCATTCTGGGGCACAGTAGCCGGGCACGTGGACCCCTGGAGCCCCATAGAACCAGGGGTAAAAAGGCCGGGCCTTGACCCAGCCTGAAGACCCCATTCTGGGGCACAGTAGCCGGGCACGTGGACCCCTGGAGCCCCATAGAACCAGGGGTAAAAAGGCCAGGCTTTAGACCCAGCCTTAAGGCCCCATTCTGGGGCACAGTAGCCGGGCACGTGGACCCCTGGAGCCCCGTAGAACCAGGGGTAAAAAGACCAGGCCTTGACCCAGCCTGAAGACCCCATTCTGGGGCACAGTAGCCGGGCACGTGGACCCCTGGAGCCCCATAGAACCAGGGGTAAAAAGGCCAGGCTTTAGACCCAGCCTTAAGGCCCCATTCTGGGGCACAGTAGCCGGGCACGTGGACCCCTGGAGCCCCGTAGAACCAGGGGTAATAGGGCTGGGCCTTGACCCAGCCTGAAGGCCCCATTCTGGGGCAGAGGAGAAGGGCACGTGGACCCCTGGAGCCCCATAGAACCAGGGGTAAAAAGGCCAGGCTTTAGACCCAGCCTTAAGGCCCCATTCTGGGGCACAGTAGCCGGGCACGTGGACCCCTGGAGCCCCGTAGAACCAGGGGTAATAAGGCTGGGCCTTGACCCAGCCTGAAGGCCCCATTCTGGGGCACAGTAGCCGGGCACGTGGACCCCTGGAGCCCCGTAGAACCAGGGGTAATAAGGCTGGGCCTTGACCCAGCCTGAAGGCCCCATTCTGGGGCACAGTAGCCGGGCACGTGGACCCCTGGAGCCCCATAGAACCAGGGGTAAAAAGGCCAGGCTTTAGACCCAGCCTTAAGGCCCCATTCTGGGGCACAGTAGCCGGGCACGTGGACCCCTGGAGCCCCGTAGAACCAGGGGTAATAGGGCTGGGCCTTGACCCAGCCTGAAGGCCCCATTCTGGGGAAGAGGAGAAGGGCACGTGGACCCCTGGAGCCCCATAGAACCAGGGGTAAAAAGGCCAGGCTTTAGACCCAGCCTTAAGGCCCCATTCTGGGGCACAGTAGCCGGGCACGTGGACCCCTGGAGCCCCGTAGAACCAGGGGTAATAGGGCTGGGCCTTGACCCAGCCTGAAGGCCCCATTCTGGGGAAGAGGAGAAGGGCACGTGGACCCCTGGAGCCCCATAGAACCAGGGGTAAAAAGGCCAGGCTTTAGACCCAGCCTTAAGGCCCCATTCTGGGGCACAGTAGCCGGGCACGTGGACCCCTGGAGCCCCGTAGAACCAGGGGTAATAAGGCCAGGCTTTAGACCCAGCCTTAAGGCCCCATTCTGGGGCACAGTAGCCGGGCACGTGGACCCCTGGAGCCCCTTGGAACCAGGGGTAATAAGGCTGGGCCTTGACCCAGCCTGAAGGCCCCATTCTGGGGCACAGTAGCCGGGCACGTGGACCCCTGGAGCCCCGTAGAACCAGGGGTAAAAAGACCAGGCCTTGACCCAGCCTGAAGACCCCATTCTGGGGCACAGTAGCCGGGCACGTGGACCCCTGGAGCCCCATAGAACCAGGGGTAAAAAGGCCAGGCTTTAGACCCAGCCTTAAGGCCCCATTCTGGGGCACAGTAGCCGGGCACGTGGACCCCTGGAGCCCCGTAGAACCAGGGGTAATAGGGCTGGGCCTTGACCCAGCCTGAAGGCCCCATTCTGGGGCAGAGGAGAAGGGCACGTGGACCCCTGGAGCCCCATAGAACCAGGGGTAAAAAGGCCAGGCTTTAGACCCAGCCTTAAGGCCCCATTCTGGGGCACAGTAGCCGGGCACGTGGACCCCTGGAGCCCCGTAGAACCAGGGGTAATAAGGCTGGGCCTTGACCCAGCCTGAAGGCCCCATTCTGGGGCACAGTAGCCGGGCACGTGGACCCCTGGAGCCCCGTAGAACCAGGGGTAATAAGGCTGGGCCTTGACCCAGCCTGAAGGCCCCATTCTGGGGCACAGTAGCCGGGCACGTGGACCCCTGGAGCCCCATAGAACCAGGGGTAAAAAGGCCAGGCTTTAGACCCAGCCTTAAGGCCCCATTCTGGGGCACAGTAGCCGGGCACGTGGACCCCTGGAGCCCCGTAGAACCAGGGGTAATAGGGCTGGGCCTTGACCCAGCCTGAAGGCCCCATTCTGGGGAAGAGGAGAAGGGCACGTGGACCCCTGGAGCCCCATAGAACCAGGGGTAAAAAGGCCAGGCTTTAGACCCAGCCTTAAGGCCCCATTCTGGGGCACAGTAGCCGGGCACGTGGACCCCTGGAGCCCCGTAGAACCAGGGGTAATAGGGCTGGGCCTTGACCCAGCCTGAAGGCCCCATTCTGGGGAAGAGGAGAAGGGCACGTGGACCCCTGGAGCCCCATAGAACCAGGGGTAAAAAGGCCAGGCTTTAGACCCAGCCTTAAGGCCCCATTCTGGGGCACAGTAGCCGGGCACGTGGACCCCTGGAGCCCCGTAGAACCAGGGGTAATAAGGCCAGGCTTTAGACCCAGCCTTAAGGCCCCATTCTGGGGCACAGTAGCCGGGCACGTGGACCCCTGGAGCCCCTTGGAACCAGGGGTAATAAGGCTGGGCCTTGACCCAGCCTGAAGGCCCCATTCTGGGGCACAGTAGCCGGGCACGTGGACCCCTGGAGCCCCATAGAACCAGGGGTAAAAAGGCCGGGCCTTGACCCAGCCTGAAGGCCCCATTCTGGGGCAGAGGAGAAGGGCACGTGGACCCCTGGAGCCCCATAGAACCAGGGGTAAAAAGGCCGGGCCTTGACCCAGCCTGAAGGCCCCATTCTGGGGCAGAGGAGAAGGGCACGTGGACCCCTGGAGCCCCGTAGAACCAGGGGTTATAAGGCTGGGCCTTGACCCAGCCTGAAGGCCCCATTCTGGGGCACAGTAGCCGGGCACGTGGACCCCTGGAGCCCCGTAGAACCAGGGGTAATAAGGCTGGGCCTTGACCCAGCCTGAAGGCCCCATTCTGGGGCACAGTAGCCGGGCACGTGGACCCCTGGAGCCCCATAGAACCAGGGGTAAAAAGACCAGGCCTTAACCCAGCCTGAAGGCCCCATTCTGGGGCAGAGTAGCCGGGCACGTGGACCCCTGGAGCCCCGTAGAACCAGGGGTAATAGGGCTGGGCCTTAACCCAGCCTGAAGGCCCCATTCTGGGGCAGAGGAGCCGGGTACGTGGACCCCTGGAGCCCTATAGAACCAGGGGTCTAACCCTGGGACCTATACCCGAAAAAAGGCTCCCTATCCCCGGCCACAATCTAGACACACCCGGCCCCTACAGGACCTCCAGGGACCGACCGCCCCAGTCGGTCCCTGGTACCCCAAACTTAAGCCCCCTCCTCGGGCTAAACCCCTTCAACCGGCGCCGTAAGACAACCAGAGCCTTGGTACTACAAAATGAAAAAATATCAGAAATTTTTCTAAGTCCACACAATACTTTGAAAAATTTCCTCTATCTTTATCTTTGTAGTACCAAGGGTTTTTTTTTTATTTTTTGGGAATTTTTCTAAGTCCAATGTGGACTTAGAAATATTTTTACATAGCCTTGGTACTACAAAACCATTGGTAGACATTTTTCTAAGTCCACACATTACAAAGTCCCACTCTCATACGTAGCGTGTTTTGCCTAGCGGGAGTTCCTGGGCACGTGGAACCACATAGAACCAGGGGTAAAATGGCCAGCCTTTATACCCAGCCTCAAGGCCCCAATCTGGGGTACAGTAGCCGGGCACGTGGACCCCTGGAGCCCCATAGAACCAGGGGTAATAAGGCTGGGCCTTGACCCAGCCTGAAGGCCCCATTCTGGGGCACAGTAGCCGGGCACGTGGACCCCTGGAGCCCCATAGAACCAGGGGTAAAATGGCCCGGCTTTAGACCCAGCCTCGAGGCCCCATTCTGGGGCAGAGTAGAGCAACATATGGACCCCTGTGAAAAATGACAAAGTCCAACAAAATTTCAGCTTCACTCCTGGTAGTACCATGCCTCTGGTGGGACTTAGAAAAATTTCAGCCTCACTCTGGTAGTACCATGCCTCCAGTTCAGAAAAATGACAAAGTCCAACTTTCAGACGTAGCGAGTTTTGCCTCTTGGTAGTTGCTGGGGACCTGTCTATTTTGCCAGACGTGATTGAGTTTTGCTTCTTGGTAGTTGCTGGGGCCTCCCCATTCAAGGTCAATGGAGACACCTTCTGCATAGTGCATTTAACACTTTTTTGGGAGGTATTTTTTCACGTGCTTCCCCCATTTCAGAAACCACGATTTTAAGTGGTGTTCCTCCAGGCGCAGGCAGGCAGGATTCGCAGGGCACCTTCCCCGGACCAAAATGAAGGGACATCTGTTCCCTTTTGTTGCTTTTTCCCCTGCCATCCTTGCTTCACCCCGGTAGTACCATGCCTCCAGTTTAGAAAAATGACAAAGTCCCACTTTCACACGTAGCGAGTTTTGCCTCTTGGTAGTTGCTGGGGACCTGGAGCACCATAGAACCGGGGGTAAAAAAGCCGGGCCTTGACCCAGCCTGAAGGCCCCATTCTGGGGCAGAGGAGCCGGGCAACTGGACCCCTGGAGCCCCATAGAACCAGGGGTAAAAAGGCCGGGCCTTGACCCAGCCTGAAGGCCCCATTCTGGGGCACAGTAGCTGGGCACGTGGACCCCTGTGAAAAATGACAAAGTCCCACTTTCACACGTAGCGAGTTTTGCCTCTTGGTAGTTGCTGGGGACCTGGAGCCCCATAGAACCAGGGGTAAAAAGGCCGGGCCTTGACCCAGCCTGAAGGCCCCATTCTGGGGCACAGTAGCTGGGCACGTGGACCCCTGTGAAAAATGACAAAGTCCCACTTTCACACGTAGCGAGTTTTGCCTCTTGGTAGTTGCTGGGGACCTGGAGCCCCATAGAACCAGGGGTAAAAAGGCCGGGCCTTGACCCAGCCTGAAGGCCCCATTCTGGGGCACAGTAGCTGGGCACGTGGACCCCTGTGAAAAATGACAAAGTCCCACTTTCACACGTAGCGAGTTTTGCCTCTTGGTAGTTGCTGGGGACCTGGAGCCCCATAGAACCAGGGGTAAAAAGGCCGGGCCTTGACCCAGCCTGAAGGCCCCATTCTGGGGCACAGTAGCTGGGCACGTGGACCCCTGTGAAAAATGACAAAGTCCCACTTTCACACGTAGCGAGTTTTGCCTCTTGGTAGTTGCTGGGGACCTGGAGCCCCATAGAACCAGGGGTAAAAAGGCCGGGCCTTGACCCAGCCTGAAGGCCCCATTCTGGGGCACAGTAGCTGGGCACGTGGACCCCTGGAGCCCCGTAGAACCAGGGGTAAAAAGACCAGGCCTTGACCCAGCCTGAAGGCCCCATTGTGGGGCAAAGTAGCCGGGCACGTGGACCCCTGGAGCCCCGTAGAACCAGGGGTAATAAGGCCGGGCCTTGACCCAGCCTGAAGGCCCCATTCTGGGGCACAGTAGCCAGGCATGTGGACCCCTGGAGCCCCGTAGAACCAGGGGTAATAAGGCTGGGCCTTGACCCAGCCTGAAGGCCCCATTCTGGGGCAGAGGAGCCAGGTACGTGGACCCCTGGAGCCCCGTAGAACCAGGGGTAAAAAGACCAGGCCTTGACCCAGCCTGAAGGCCCCATTCTGGGGCAGAGGAGAAGGGCACGTGGACCCCTGGAGCCCCATAGAACCAGGGGTAAAAAGACCAGGCCTTAACCCAGCCTGAAGGCCCCATTCTGGGGCAGAGGAGCCAGGTACGTGGACCCCTGGAGCCCCGTAGAACCAGGGGTAAAAAGACCAGGCCTTGACCCAGCCTGAAGGCCCCATTCTGGGGCAGAGGAGAAGGGCAC
>CM035788.1:50623535-50634618 GCA_020466265.1 Siphamia tubifer | reverse complement strand
GCCCCAGTCGGTCCCTGGTACCCCAAACTTAAGCCCCCTCCTCGGGCTAAACCCCTTCAACCGGCGCCGTAAGACAACCAGAGCCTTGGTACTACAAAACGAAAAAATATCAGAAATTTTTCTAAGTCCACACAATACTTTGAAAAATTTCCACAAGGAAATTTTTTTTCAGAGTCCCATGTGGACTTAGAAAATTTTCTATCTTTCCATTTGTAGTACCAAGGGTTTTTTTTTACTTTTTGGAATTTTTCTAAGTCCCATGTGGACTTAGAAAATTTTCTATCTTTCCATTTGTAGTACCAAGGGTTTTTTTTTATTTTTTTGAAATTTTTCTAAGTCCAACGTGGACTTAGAAAATTTTCTATCTTTCCATTTGTAGTACCAAGGGTTTTTTTTTACTTTTTGGAATTTTTCTAAGTCCCATATGGACTTAGAAATATTTTTACATAGCCTTGGTACTACAAAACCATAGGTAGAAATTTTTCTAAGTCCACACAGTACAAAGTCCCACTCTCATATGTAGTTCCTGGGCACGTGGAACCACATAGAACCAGGGGTAAAATGGCCAGCCTTTATACCCAGCCTGAAGGCCTCATTCTGGGGCACAATAGCCGGGCACGTGGACGCCTGGAGCCCCATAGAACCAGGGGTAAAAAGGCTGGGCCTTGACCCAGCCTGAAGGCCCCATTCCGGGGCAGTGTAGCCGGGCACGTGGACCCCTGGAGCCCCATAGAACCAGGGGTAAAAAGGCCCGGCTTTAGACCCAGCCTCGAGGCCCCATTCTGGGGCAGAGTAGAGCAACATATGGACCCCTGTGAAAAATGACAAAGTCCAACAAAATTTCAGCTTCACTCTGGTAGTACCATGCCTCTGGTGGGACTTAGAATAATTTCAGCTTCACTCTGGTAGTACCATGCCTCCAGTTCAGAAAAATGACAAAGTCCAACTTTCAGACGTAGCGAGTTTTGCCTCTTGGTAGTTGCTGGGGACCTGTCTATTTTGCCACACGTGATTGAGTTTTGCTTCTTGGTAGTTGCTGGGGCCTCCCCATTCAAGGTCAATGGAGACACCTTCTGCATAGTGCATTTAACACTTTTTTGGGAGGTATTTTTTCACGTGCTTCCCCCATTTCAGAAACCACGATTTTAAGTGGTGTTCCTCCAGGCGCAGGCAGGCAGGATTCGCAGGGTACCTTCCCCGGACCAAAATGAAGGGACATCTGTTCCCTTTTGTTGCTTTTTCCCCTGCCATCCTCCGGAAGCTAACAGCAAACCTCCATTGGGACTTGCTTCACCCCGGTAGTACCATGCCTCCAGTTTAGAAAAATGACAAAGTCCCACTTTCACACGTAGCGAGTTTTGCCTCTTGGTGGTTGCTGGGGACCTGGAGCCCCATAGAACCAGGGGTAAAAAGGCCGGGCCTTGACCCAGCCTGAAGGCCCCATTCTGGGGCACAGTAGCCGGGCACATGGACCCCTGGAGCCCCATAGAACCAGGGGTAATAGGGCTGGGCCTTGACCCAGCCTGAAGGCCCCATTCTGGGGCACAGTAGCCGGGCACGTGGACCCCTGGAGCCCCGTAGAACCAGGGGTAATAGGGCTGGGCCTTGACCCAGCCTGAAGGCCCCATTCTGGGGCAGAGGAGCAGGGCACGTGGACCCCTGGAGCCCCATAGAACCAGGGCTCAGGAGGCCAGGCTTTATACCCAGCCTCAAGGCCCCGTTCTGGGGCAGAGTAGCCGGGCACGTGGACCCCTGGAGCCCCATAGAACCAGGGGTAAAAAGGCCAGGCTTTATACCCAGCCTCAAGGCCCCGTTCTGGGGCAGAGTAGCCGGGCACGTGGACCCCTGGAGCCCCATAGAACCAGGGCTCAGGAGGCCAGGCTTTATACCCAGCCTCAAGGCCCCGTTCTGGGGCAGAGTAGCCGGGCACGTGGACCCCTGGAGCCCCATAGAACCAGGGCTCAGGAGGCCAGGCTTTATACCCAGCCTCAAGGCCCCGTTCTGGGGCAGAGTAGCCGGGCACGTGGACCCCTGGAGCCCCATAGAACCAGGGCTCAGGAGGCCAGGCTTTATACCCAGCCTCAAGGCCCCGTTCTGGGGCAGAGTAGCCGGTCACGTGGACCCCTGGAGCCCCATAGAACCAGGGCTCAGGAGGCCAGGCTTTATACCCAGCCTCAAGGCCCCATTCTGGGGCAGAGTAGCCGGGCACGTGGACCCCTGGAGCCCCATAGAACCAGGGGTCTAACCCTGGGACCTATACCCGAAAAAAGGCTCCCTATCCCCGGCCACAATCTAGACACACCCGGCCCTTACAGGACCTCCAGGGACCGACCGCCCCAGTCGGTCCCTGGTACCCCAAACTTAAGCCCCCTCCTCGGGCTAAACCCCTCCAACCGGCGCCGTAAGTCAACCAGAGCCTTGGTACTACAAAACGAAAAAATATCAGAAATTTTTCTAAGTCCAACGTGGACTTAGAAAAATTCCAAAAAGATAGAAAATTTTCTAAGTCCAAAGTGGACTTAGAAAATTTTCTATCTTTCCATTTGTAGTACCAAGGGTTTTTTTTATTTTTTGGAATTTTTCTAAGTCCAAAGTGGACTTAGAAAATTTTCTATCTTTCCATTTGTAGTACCAAGGGTTTTTTTTATTTTTTGGAATTTTTCTAAGTCCAAAGTGGACTTAGAAAATTTTCTATCTTTCCATTTGTAGTACCAAGGGTTTTTTTTTATTTTTTGGAATTTTTCTAAGTCCAAAGTGGACTTAGAAAATTTTCTATCTTTCCATTTGTAGTACCAAGGGTTTTTTTTATTTTTTGGAATTTTTCTAAGTCCAAAGTGGACTTAGAAAATTTTCTATCTTTCCATTTGTAGTACCAAGGGTTTTTTTTATTTTTTGGAATTTTTCTAAGTCCAAAGTGGACTTAGAAAATTTTCTATCTTTCCATTTGTAGTACCAAGGGTTTTTTTTATTTTTTGGAATTTTTCTAAGTCCAAAGTGGACTTAGAAAATTTTCTATCTTTCCATTTGTAGTACCAAGGGTTTTTTTTATTTTTTGGAATTTTTCTAAGTCCAAAGTGGACTTAGAAAATTTTCTATCTTTCCATTTGTAGTACCAAGGGTTTTTTTTTATTTTTTTGAAATTTTTCTAAGTCCAACGTGGACTTAGAAAATTTTCTATCTTTATGTTTGTAGTACCAAGGGTTTTTTTTATTTTTTGAAATTTTTCTAAGTCCACACTGGACTTAGAAATATTCCAAAAAGGTTAAAAAAAACCCCTTGGTACTACAAATATAGAGATAAAATTTTCTAAGTCCACACTGGACTTAGAAATATTCCAAAAAATAAAAAAAACCCTTGGTACTACAAATATAATGATAAAATTTTCTAAGTCCACACTGGACTTAGAAATATTCCAAAAAGGTTAAAAAAAACCCCTTGGGACTAGGAGGAGGCCGTTTACCCAGCTCACGTTCCCTTTTACTTTATGTGAGTGTCTTTTCTCCCTGAGCCTCTCACGATGGTCTGAGACCCCAGCTCACGTTCCCTTCTGCTCTACGGGAGTGTCTGTTCTCCCTGTACCGCTCACGTTCCCTTCTGCTCCACGGGAGTGTCTGTTCTCCCTGAGCCTCTCACGATGGTCTGAGACCCCAGCTCACGTTCCCTTCTGCTCTACGGGAGTGTCTGTTCTCCCTGAGCCTCTCACGATGGTCTGAGACCCCAGCTCACGTTCCCTTCTGCTCTACGGGAGTGCCTGTTCTCCCTGAGCCGCTCACGTTCCCTTCTGCTCCACGGGAGTGTCTGTTCTCCCTGAGCCGCTCACGTTCCCTTCTGCTCCACGGGAGTGTCTGTTCTCCCTGAGCCTCTCACGATGGTCTGAGACCCCAGCTCACGTTCCCTTCTGCTCTACGGGAGTGTCTGTTCTCCCTGAGCCTCTCACGATGGTCTGAGACCCCAGCTCACGTTCCCTTCGTACCGCCCCAGTCAAACTCCCCACCTGCCAATGTGGGGTCAGAACCGGCAGAGCCGGACGCATGAAGAGAGAGCCCCGCCTGCTCGGGACTCACCTCACCGACCAAAGGAACCATAACTGATTTAATGAGCCATTCGTAGTTTCACTGTACCGACCTTCCAGCGGTTTAATATGTGGGACAAGCATATGCTGCTATACTGGAGGATCAACTAGGATAGCCCCGAAGGTGGAGCCCACCCGCGGCAGTGCGGTGATCCGAGGGGGCGGAGGAGGCGATCCAAGGCCCCCAGGAGAGTCGCCGGTCCCGAGGAGGGCATCCCCAACCCCCCCCTGTGAGCCCTTTAGTAGGGCGGGACGGGAAAGGGGCCTCCTCGGTTAGGGCGACAGACCTGGGCGGGGGCCAGGGAAAAGGAACACACCGCCCCCTCAGAGCGCACCGCGCGAGCAGCGCGCACCCCGGGGTTATACACAGCCGCTGGGGCCAGCGCTCCGCCGCCGGAGCTGTAACCGCGCCCACTGCCGTGTGTGAACAAGGATAAGAGAAACATAGTTATTTATAACGGACCCGCGTCAGCTCTGGCCGCCGTGACCGGGACCGCAACCCGCCGCCGGGTTAGACGGACCCCAGGCACCGCCTGGCACTCGCGGATACCGTTGGAGAGCCACTGAGGGAGACAGCGCATCTCTGTCCCGCATCCTCTCCTGGAGGCCGGAGCCCTGTCCTCCCCTCCCGAATACCTAACGTGTACCAGCCCGCAATGTTGAAGGAACCTACCGCTGAACCGACAAACGGAGAGCATAGGCCCTTCAGAGGCGGGGCTTCATAAATGCCTTTCGATCTGGAGGTTCGGAGGGCATAAATCCAATAAAGGGATCCGATGTCCCTCTATCTTTGCACGGGTAACGCACCCTCCGAAGCTGGCCTCTTATTACACTGGAGCACCACCAGTTAAAACTCTCGTTCCTTATAACGTGGATGTACTTGAAAAAATACCTCCCAGAAAAGTGCTAAATGCACTATGCAGAAGGTGTCTCCATTGACTTTGAATAGGGATGCCCTAGCAACTACCAAAGAGCAAAATCCGTTTACGTGTGGCAAAGTGTGGACTTAGAAATATTTCAGCTTCACCCGGGTAGTACCATGCCTCTATAAAAATATTTCTAAGTCCACAGCTTCACCCGGGTAGTACCATGCCTCTATAAAAATATTTCTAAGTCCACACTTTGCCACACGTAAACGGATTTTGCTCTTTGGTAGTTGCTAGGGCATCCCCATTCAAAGTCAACGGGGACACCGCCTGCATAGTGCATTTAGCGCTTTTCTGGGAGGTATTTTTTCAAGTACATCCACGTTACAAGGAACGAGAGTTTTAACTGGTGGCGCTCCAGTGTGGACTTAGAAATATTTTTATGGAGGCATGGTACTACAAAACCAGACTGGACTTATACCTTTATATTATATAAATATGATTATGCCTTCATATGCAGCCCCAGACCAGAGCGTTATGGGCGGATTAAACGCGCGGCTTCACACCGCTGATCCCCGGTCCGTTTAGAGGGGGCGCATGCTCTGTTATTCTGCCCATAAACAGAGCATTATGAGCGGATTAAACGCGCGGCTTCACACCGCTGATCCCCGGTCCGTTTAGAAGGGGCGCATGCTCTGTTATTCTGCCCATAAACAGAGCATTATGAGCGGATTAAACGCGCGGCTTCAGACCGCTGATCCCCGGTCCGTTTAGAGGGGGCGCATGCTCTGTTATTCTGCCCATAAACAGAGCATTATGAGCGGATTAAACGCGCGGCTTCAGACCGCTGATCCCCGGTCCGTTTAGAGGGGGCGCATGCTCTGTTATTCTGCCCCATAAAAAGAGCATTATGAGCGGTTTAATTTACCTGGGCTTTACACCATGGTTCCGGGACATTTTAGGGGTCCAATCTGCTCAGGAGGATCTAAAATAGCGGAGCACTTGGAAACCAGTCTGATTTTCAGTGACAGGCTGCGCGAGACCGCTCCCCGCCCCTCGCCCGTGATTGACGTATATATGCGTCGATGGCAGTGAGCGTAAGTATTTCAATTGACGTATATATACGTCAATGGCAGTGAGTGAGTTAATTATGAATGCATACTTGATGGTTTTAAATGCTCCTGAAATAAAGTGCTGCTGGACTAGTCTATATTGAGGTGAAGTTAATATATGGGACGTCACTGTTGTAATGCACGGCCCGCCACTGATCACATCCTATATTACAGTATATTGGATAATATATGCACCACTTTTTCATATATGGGAATATATTTTTGAATATAATGTATTATATTTTCAATATATTGCCATATATTTCCGTTTCATAAGTGTGAGTGCTTCATGGACTAGTACAGGAAGTAGTTGTGTACTGACCTGAGAACAGTCAGAACGCTTGAATAACCTTTGACCTCAGAGGAGATGTCATAAGTCTTCTGGGTGACAGTCATGGTGTTCTGTTCACACTGGTTAAGACGTTCCTGAGAAAAAAAATGTTATCAACATAACTGGTCAAAGTACTCACATTCTGTACTGCAGTACAATCACAGGTAACGTTCAAAAGACGTTGAGGGTTAAACTACACACAACACAACACTTTCCCGACGGACATTCGTTCTTTCGTTTTTCAAATGTCAATCAAAAAAAGGAAATGGATTATTTTCTTTTTCTAAATCAAACACAAAAAACGAATATAAGCCTGATTTTCATATTTCGATTTTGTGCTCAGATCAAAGATATGAAATGGAAAAATGGGCGTTTGACACAATTACAATTTTATATTTAATTGTTTGTATTTACATGACCCGGACGTTGTTCACGCAGTAGTTCCGGGAGCGAAATAAAACTTCCGGGTCATGTAAATACAAACAATTAAATATAAAAATGTAATTCCGGCATATATTGTTTTTTTCGTAATGGACTACGAAAACGAAAAAGAAAATGATCCATCTCCGTTGTGTGAAATGTTTTGTTTTTGATTGTCACTTGAAAAACGAAAGAACGAATGATACACGATTATTTTTCGTTGTCTTATTTTTGGTTTTATTTTGAAAACTGAATGAACGCATGATACATGGACTGCTGTGTAGTGTGTGCAGGTTAGTGTTCTTACTATAATCAGCAGCAGTATCCTCCAGCTGCTCTACAGTACACAGTTTAATGATAGCCTACATGCTGACACCCAAAGGCAGATGGAAAATAAACACTGTATTATCTATGGTTTAAACTAATACAGTGAGATATTCATGTGGATTAGAAGTGAAAAGTACTGGGTTTGAACACAACAGGAAACTGTAGGAATCAGCAGATGATCTGAGGGAACTGTTTTAACATGTTTGGTATCAGGACAAGTTAAAAAATATAACAAAGTACTGTGTTAGTGTACTGTACTATACTCTTTACATTTATATAAACATATGTACTTTATACTCTGTACATTTATATAAGTATTAGTACTTTATACTCTTTACATTTATATAAATATTTGTACTTTATACTCTTTACATTTATATAAATATATGTACTTTATACTCTGTACATTTATATAAGTATTAGTACTTTATACTCTTTACATTTATAAAAATATTAGTACTTTATACTCTTTACATTTATATAAATATATGTACTTTATACTCTTTACATTTATATAAATATATGTACTTTATACTCTTTACATTTATAAAAATATTAGTACTTTATACTCTTTACATTTATATAAATATATATGTACTTTATACTCTTTACATTTATATAAATATATATGTACTTTATACTCTTTACATTTATATAAATATATGTACTTTATACTCTTTACATTCTCAAACTAGACTCATTACGTTTTCAAACTAAATAATTGTGACAGTAGAAAAATCACTGGAGTAGAAACTGTGACTTTATTCTATATTATATAATTATGACTTTTTACTTTTCGAATATTTACTTACTTTCAGAATGATGCATTTTCTATCTCATATGTACTTCTTTTTTACCTCATAATTCTGACCTTTTCTCTGATCATTTGGACTTTTTCTGTCTTTTTGTGTTTTTTGGGAACACTGGTGCACTCACCTCTATCTGTGTCAGCCTCCTCTGCATGTACTGTATGATGAAGGCGTCCTGGGCAGAGCTCTGGCTTTGGACTGAAACTGAAGCCAAGGCCAAACACAGTAGAAACAGCACCTCTGAAACTGACATCATTTCTGCAGCTGCTGTTGCCAGGACGACCGGACCAGACCTTTGAGTGAAAAAAACACTGTCAACCTTTGGTGCAGGCGCTTTTTTTTCCTGCCCTAAAACAATGTGAGGAACTACGAACACAATGGAAGAAGATTTCCTTTCTTTGATGCGTCCTCTGCTCAGTTAAAAAAGGCTTTTCTACTGTCTGGTTTGAATCCTGCGTACAGTCGCCTTGTTTCTGTCTTCAGTCGTTACTTCAGTGGGTTTGGACCCAGCTGAACCTCACCCACAGTCCCACCCACCCTCTCTCTCTCTCTCTCTCTTTATCCACGTCTCACTCATTTTCTTTCGTTTTTTCTTCCCCCATTACCCCCACCCTTCCTCTGGAGCAGTGAGTTTCTGTCTTTAAGGTTTGAGGAGGGCAGAGGGAGAGATCAAGTTTTTCTTCACTTTTCTCTGTTTTGTGATCTAATAACCATCAAATTGAATACATATTTTTCTGAATATATATTGACCCTTTAAACTTCCACTCAATTCCACCTAAATTTCATAATAAAGTAAATTTAATGCAGTTCCTGAACCATTTTAATAACATGCAGTTGGTGTTTGATTATATTATAAATGAAAATATTAAGATGAAAACTGGGATATTAGAGGAAGGTCCTGTTAAATGATGTAATAGATAAAAATTTGTGAATATTGATGTTTTGATGTGTTTTGGACAATATATATATATATATATATATATATATATATATATATATATATATATATATATATATAAAATGTTCCTCTCACCCCACCTGGGCGGTGTCTCCTTCAGACTCGGGTCCTCTACCAGAGGCCCCTCCCACGTGGGCGGTGTCTCCTTCAGACTCGGGTCCTCTACCAGAGGTCTGGGAGCCTGAGGGTTCTGCGCAGGATCTTAGCTGTTCCTAACAATGTTCTCTTTTGGACACAGATCTCTGATGTTGTTCCTGGTATCTGCTGGAGACATTCTCCCAGCTTGGGGGTCACTGCCCCTAGTGCCCCCATCACTACTGGTACCACTGTTGCCTTCACACTCCACATTTTCTCTAACTCCTCTTTCAGCCCTTGGTATTTCTCTTCTCTTCTCATGTTCTTTCTTTCTGATGTTGCTATCACTGGGGACTGCTACATCTATCACCACCACTGTCTTCTCATGTTTATCCACCACCACTATGTCAGGCTGATTGGCCATCACCATCTTGTCAGTCTGGATCTGGAAGTCCCACAGGATCTTGGCCTGTTTGTTCTCTGTCACCTTTGGGGGGTTCTCCCATCTTGACCCTTGACCTCCAGTCCATACTCTTTACAGATGTTCCTGTACAGTATGTCCTCTACCTGGTTATGTCTCTCCATGTATGCCTTACCTGCCAGCATCTTACACCTGCTGTGATGTGCTGGACTGTTTCAGGGGCTTCTCTACACAGCCTACACCTGGGGTCCTGTCTGATGTGGTAGACCCCGGCCTCTATTGCTCTGGTGTTCAGGGCTTGTTCTTGTGCAGCCATGAGTAGCGCCTCTGTGCTGTCCTTTAGTCCAGCCTTTTCCAGACACTGGTATGTCTTTTCCATATCAGCCACTTCCTCAATTTGTCGATGGTACACGCCATGCAAGGGTTTGTCCCTCCATGATAGCCCCTCTGGTTCCTCAACCTTACTGGGCTTTTGTTGCCTTAGGCATTCACTTAGCAGTTGGTCATTGGGGGCCATTTTCTTGATGTATTCCTGGAGGTTCGCCGTTTCCTCCTGGACAGTAGTTCTGACACTTACTAGTCCTCGGCCCCCTTCCTTTCGCTTAGTGTACAGCCTCAGGACACTGGACTTGGGGTGGAACCCTCCATGCATGGTAAGGAGTTTCCTTGTCTTGATATCAGTGGCTTGTATCTCTTCCAGTGTCCAGGATATTATCCCAGCTGGGTATCTGATTACTGGCAGGGCATAGGTGTTAATGGCCTGGATCTTATTTTTGCCGTTCAGCTGACTTTTCAGGACCTGTCTTACCCTCTGTAGGTATTTGGCTGTGGTTGACTTCCGAGCTGCCTCCTCATGATTACCATTTGTCTGTGGGATCCCTAGGTATTTGTAACTTTCCTGCACATCTGTGATATTCCCTTCAGGTAGGTCAACCCCTTCAGTTGTGATCACCTTTCCTCTTCTAGATATCATCCGCCCACATTTATATATAAATGAAGAGTTCATTTGCAAAAACAGATAACTCCATTTTTCTTTTTTTTCACAAAATGTCATTTTTTATTCTACATTCCACAAATAATACTGATTTATTTGATATATTATTTATTTCATTTGGTAAGATCCACTAAATTGAATAAATAATATATCAAATCAATGAGTATTACTTGGAATGTAGAGTAAAAAATGCAATTTTCTGAAAAAAACAAAAAATGGAGTTATCTGTTTTTGCAATCGAACTCTTCATATATATATATATAAATATATATATATATATATATATATATATATATATATATATATATATATATATATATATATATATGTATATATACAGTATATGTGTTTATCATGTCAGTAATATTACATCAGAAACAGAGAAAAGTGAAGAAAAAAACCCTCCTTTTCCAGACCAATGTATTTTTCATAAACCATAAACCAGTCTTTGGCAGAAAAAGGACAGTTGGGTTTGACCTGGTTTCTGGAACATTCCTGTTTACGTCCATCCAGATGTTCTTCTTACTGATACCAGTCCAACTCTTCTGGACTTTCATCTCCATCTGGTTCCTGGTGGAGCCACATGGACTGGTTTCCTGGACAACGTGTGCTCGTCACATTCACAGAAGATTTAAAATGTTGTTTGTTTATCAACAGCGGACAGTCTGCATTTAAAAATATAGAAAATTAACATGAAT
>CM035788.1:50591035-50618535 GCA_020466265.1 Siphamia tubifer | reverse complement strand
CCCAATACTACCCCCTAAACCCCCAATACTACCCCTAAACCCCCAATACTACCCCCTAAACCCTCAATACTACCCCCTAAACCCCCAATACTACCCCCTAAACCCCCAATACTACCCCCTAAACCCCCAATACTACCCCCTAAACCCCCAATACTACCCCTAAACCACCAATACTACCCCCTAAACCACCAATACTACCCCCTAAACCACCAATACTACCCCTAAACCTTTTAAAAATGATAAAAGTATACACATTTAGTGTAAATATGTATTTTCAGTTTCATAAAAAAGTATATTTTAGATGTAATTTATTGGTCTCAGTGGGTAAATGTTAACCTGACTGTCCCAGATGTTATCTCACTATATCATCTGGGACTCTTCTACACCGCTCTGTTTTCAAAGGAGGGTCTTATATAAAATCCTTGCATGTGATTAGATTATAAATCTGTTCATCTCTTCACTAACGCTACATCATCCACTCATGTTGAAGTATAACGTACATATATTTATATAAATGTAAAGAGTATAAAGTACAAATATTTATATAAATGTAAAGAGTATAAAGTACAAATATTTATATAAATGTAAAGAGTACAAAGTACAAATATTTATATAAATGTAAAGAGTATAAAGTACATATATTTATATAAATGTAAAGAGTATAAAGTACAAATATTTATATAAATGTAAAGAGTATAAAGTACAAATATTTATATAAATGTAAAGAGTACAAAGTACAAATATTTATATAAATGTAAAGAGTATAAAGTACAAATATTTATATAAATGTAAAGAGTATAAAGTACAAATATTTATATAAATGTAAAGAGTACAAAGTACAAATATTTATATAAATGTAAAGAGTATAAAGTACAAATATTTATATAAATGTAAAGAGTACAAAGTACAAATATTTATATAAATGTAAAGAGTATAAAGTACAAATATTTATATAAATGTAAAGAGTATAAAGTACAAATATTTATATAAATGTAAAGAGTACAAAGTACAAATATTTATATAAATGTAAAGAGTATAAAGTACAAATATTTATATAAATGTAAAGAGTATAAAGTACATATATTTATATAAAAATGTATGCAGTAAAAGTGAAAAGTTAAATTGAAAACTCCAGTAAAGTACAGACACCGAAAAACTCTACCTCAGTACAGTAAAGTACTTGTACTCAGTACTGTACAGTTTTTTATTTTGTTTACAGTTTGACTTCCTGTTCATGTTTTTCTAAACTCATTACAAAAACAATTTATCAGTGAATTAGTTTTTATTAGATCATGTGACTGTGTCTTTACAAATACATTATCTATCTCTCTGTGTGTGTATTCCTATCTTTATGGGGACTTTAATATGCTTACACAGTCACATTATGGGGACCAAAATGCAGGTTACGAGGGTTAAATATAAATAAAGGTCCCCACTAGTAAAATAGAAATGATGTGGCCCTATACAGTAAATACTGTTGTTTTTTTTCAGAAGTCCCCATAAAGCATGAGGGAAAGGTTTAAAGATGTGTTTAGATTTTGAAAAAATTATTAATCAGAATTTTTTTTATTATTTTTTTTTATTTTATGTATCTATTATTTTTAAATATTAATTTTATTTATTTATTTAATTTCGTTTTATGTATTTCTTTTTTAATTGTTTTTGTATGTATTCATTAGTTTGTATTTCTTTTTTAAATTGAAATAATAAAAATATATAATTATTATTTCATTTATTTTAATTTAATTATTTAAGATTTTAAATTGTTGTTGTATTTATTTATTAATTTTCACTTTTTATTTTTTTATTCAATTACATTTAAAATGTTCTCTCAATAGCAATTAACGCGCGAGCGTTGTCACTGCTAACAACTAACACTGCTAACAACTAACACTGGTAAAAGCTAACACTGCTAACAGCTAACACTGCTAACAACTAACACTGGTAAAAGCTAACACTGCTAACAACTAACACTGCTAACAACTAACACTGGTAAAAGCTAACACTGCTAACAGCTAACACTGCTAACAACTAACACTGGTAAAAGCTAACACTGCTAACAGCTAACACTGCCCAACAACTGATGAAAGTAGTTTGATAAGACGCACAGCTGTTAGCAGTGACAATGACCATTCATTATTTTGGTCATTTTACTTCATTTTAGTAAACTTTTTTTGTAAGTTTTGTTCATTTTATTGCTCTTTTTTGCTCACTTCACTGATTATTTTTTCTGTGTGTGTTATCAAACTACTTTCCTCAGTTGTTGGACAGTGTTAGCTGTTAGCAGTGTTAGCTGTTAGCAGTGTTCATGGCTGCTATGTGCAGGTGCACAGCTGTTAGTAGTGACAACGCTAGCACATTGATCGCTATTTAGAGAAAGTAGTTCCAAACAATTACGAGGTGTGAGTTCTTGTTCCATGACGGTTTTGTTATGTAAATAAATCACTCATTCCAACACATTCTGTTTTGACAAGAAACAGGTTTAATTTTGTTGACCCCAGGAAACCTGCCGGGACTACTTTGGCTTTGACCAAAACTGGACCAGAACTGGGCTCACAGGACACTGTGGGGGGTAAGTCACTGTGCGTGCACCAGAGTAAAGGGGCGGAGTCAGAGAGGGGCGGGGTCAGTGTGGGTGCACCAGAGTAAAGGGGCGGGGTCAGAGAGGGGCGGGGTCAGTGTGGGTGCACCAGAGTAAAGGGGCGGAGTCAGAGAGGGGCGGGGCAAGTGTGGGTCCACCAGAGTAAAGGGGCGGAGTCAGAGAGGGGCGGGGTCAGTGTCGGTGCACCAGAGTAAAGGGGCGGAGTCAGAGAGAGGCGGGGTCAGTGTGGGTGCCCCAGAGTAAAGGGGCGGAGTCCGAGAGGGGCGGGGTCAGTGTGGGTGCACCAGAGTAAAGGGGCGGAGTCAGAAGATAGGGGCGGGGTCAGTGTCGGTGCACCAGAGTAAAGGGGCGGAGTCCGAGAGGGGCGGGGCCAGTGTGGGTGCACCAGAGCAAAGGGGCGGAGTCAGAAGAGAGGGGCGGGGCCAGTGTGGGTGCACCAGAGCAAAGGGGCGGAGTCAGAAGAGAGGGGCGGGGTCAGTGTGGGTGCAGCAGAGTAAAGATACTGATGTCCCTTTAATGTGAACTGAAACACCCCTCTCCCTGACATGTGGACACAAAGCTGAGGTGAAGGGGTGGAATGAGTTTCATCCTTCGTGTCATGTGATGGAACATCTCCAAACGACTGTCGCCTCCACACATTTCACCCCTTGAATGAGAAAGAGTGAAAACTATTAAAAGAAGTGAAAATCACACAAGTGTGTTCATGCAGAAGCAGCAGAGTCTGACACTGGAAACCTTTACTATAACACCTGTCAAACATCTGGTCTGGGGACCAAATGTGGCCCCTGGGATTAATTTTTACACATATATATATATATATATATATATAGCGTATGTAGCGACTGGATAGCTTAGCGGTCTACACCACTGACCTTGGTGCGGTAGGCAAGGCACTTTACGCTATACATGCCTATACCTCACGATGAGCGATACAATAAATAGAGTCATACCGGCTCGGACGGCGCCCGGGACAATAAGGTCCGCGTTAGGGGTTGAAGAACCAGGACACCCTGATGTTAAATTGGCTACTGGAACAAGACATTCATGGAGCAGGGCAGAGAACATGGTACTGATGGAGTGTTACTACGGGAGTAACCCCAGTGAGAGAGGGTACATGCAGAGGATGTGGGAGAAATGGTTGCTTCGAAACCCCACATCCTCACTGACTAAGAAACAGCTCCTAGCTCAGTGTTCGAATATCCGCAATAAGAGGTTGCTATCACAGCTAGAGATCGATGAGGGAGATCGATGAGATTGTACCTCATCCACGGTACAAAGATGCTATGGCAAGGGGGAGCCAGGACGACAGGTCAGCTTGGGGGTGGTTTCACCACCACCCCCAAATATTGAGATTGGGTACCAAGCCCCAGAAAGACTAAACACAAGGGCAGCTGACCTGAGAAAGAGAATCATGAAATCCTGGGGGAATCCTGGCCCAAGGCTAAAGAACAAAGTACCAGACCAGTCTCTACTGGAGGACCTGAACACTGCACTGCAAACTGTCCCTACCACTACCATCACTGAGACCAATCAGCTGATGTATGCAGCAGCAACCGTAATCCTTGAGATGCTTGGCTACAAGATGAACAGCCAGAGCAGCCAGAAGGTTGCCCCATGGAGGAGAAGGCTAGAGGCAAAAATCATGGCAGCACAGAGAGAAGTCAGTGTTTTAACAGAACTAAGCAGAGGTGTGAATCTGAGGAAAGAACTGCCCAAGAAATACAACAAACTGTCCACAGCTGAGGCACTGGAGACTGCTAAGCAAAGGCTCACAGCACTAGCTACCCGCCTAAAGAGATACACTAGCTACCCGCCTAAAGAGATACACAAGATACACAGACTTCCAGGCAGAGCACAGCCAACTCCCAGAATAAGACCCAGTAGTCATCACACAAGCAGACATCCAAACCAGAGTGTCCAAAATGAAGAGCTGGACAGCACCAGGGCCCGACATGATTCATACCTACTGGCTTAAGAAACTGACAGCACTCCATGAACGCCTAGCAGCACAGATGAACCAGCTGCTGATATCGGGAAACCACCCAGACTGGCTAACCCAGGGCCGGACAGTCCTCATAATGAAGGACCCCCAGAAGGGAACAATACCATCTAACTACCGGCCTATAACCTGCCTCAGCACCACATGGAAACTACTATCAGGCATCATAGCAACAAAGATGAGTAGGCACATGGAGCAATACATGAGCAGAGCACAGAAAGGAATAGGCAACAACACCAGGGGAGCCAAACACCAGCTACTGGTTGACAGGGCAATTGCCCGAGATTGCAAGACGAGGAACACCAACCTGTGCACTGTCTGGATTGACTACAAGAAAGCCTATGACTCAATGCCACATACATGGATACTGGAATGTTTAAAACTGTATAACATCAACAGGACACTAAGAGAGTTCATCCGGAACTCAATGAGGCTGTGGAAGACAACTCTGGAGGCCAACTCAAAGCCAATTGCACAGGTGAACATCAGATGCGGCATTTACCAAGGAGATGCTCTGTCCCCCCTGCTGTTCTGCGTAGGCCTAAACCCCCTCAGCCAGATCATCTCAAAGAGTGGCTTCGGATACCAGTTCCGAAGTGGAACATCCATCAACCACCTCCTCTACATGGATGACATCAAGCTGTATGCCAAGAATGAGAGTGACATTGATTCCCTAATTCACCTCACCCGGATCTACAGCAAAGACATTGGGATGTCATTCGGACTAGATAAATGTGGGCAGATGATATCTAGAAGAGGAAAGGTGATCACAACTGAAGGGGTTGACCTACCTGAAGGGAATATCACAGATGTGCAGGAAAGTTACAAATACCTAGGGATCCCACAGACAAATGGTAATCATGAGGAGGCAGCTCGGAAGTCAGCCACAGCCAAATACCTACAGAGGGTAAGACAGGTCCTGAAAAGTCAGCTGAACGGCAAAAATAAGATCCAGGCCATTAACACCTATGCCCTGCCAGTAATCAGATACCCAGCTGGGATAATATCCTGGACACTGGAAGAGATACAAGCCACTGATATCAAGACAAGGAAACTCCTTACCATGCATGGAGGGTTCCACCCCAAGTCCAGTGTCCTGAGGCTGTACACTAAGCGAAAGGAAGGGGGCCGAGGACTAGTAAGTGTCAGAACTACTGTCCAGGAGGAAACGGCGAACCTCCAGGAATACATCAAGAAAATGGCCCCTAATGACCAACTGCTAAGTGAATGCCTCAGGCAACAAAAGCCCAGTAAGGTCGAGGAACCAGAGGGGCTATCATGGAGGGACAAACCCTTGCATGGCGTGTACCATCGACAAATTGAGGAAGTGGCTGATATGGAAAAGACATACCAGTGTCTGGAAAAGGCTGGACTAAAGGACAGCACAGAGACACTACTCATGGCTGCACAAGAACAAGCCCTGAACACCAGAGCAATAGAGGCCGGGGTCTACCACATCAGACAGGACCCCAGGTGTAGGCTGTGTAGAGAAGTCCCTGAAACAGTCCAGCACATCACAGCAGGGTGTAAGATGCTGGCAGGCAAGGCACACATGGAGAGGCATAACCAGGTAGCGGGCATACTGTACAGGAACATCTGTAAAGAGTATGGACTGGAGGTCCCAGGGTCAAGATGGGAGAACCCCCCAAAGGTGACAGAGAACAAACAGGCCAAGATCCTGTGGGACTTCCAGATCCAGCCTGACAAGATGGTGATGGCCAATCAGCCTGACATAGTGGTGGTGGATAAACATGAGAAGACAGTGGTGGTGATAGATGTAGCAGTCCCCAGTGATAGCAACATGAGAAAGAAAGAACATGAGAAGAGAAGAGAAATACCAAGGGCTGAAAGAGGAGTTAGAGAAAATGTGGAGTGTGAAGGCAACAGTGGTACCAGTAGTGATGGGGGCACTAGGGGCAGTGACCCCCAAGCTGGGACAATGTCTCCAGCAGATACCAGGAACAACATCAGAGATCTGTGTCCAAAAGAGAACATTGTTAGGAACAGCTAAGATCCTGCACAGAACCCTCAGGCTCCCAGACCTCTGGTAGAGGACCCGAGCCTGAAGGAGACACACACATATATATATATATATATACATATATATATATATATATATATATATATATATATATAATCCCAAGGTTCAAACATACTCAAACATCTCCTCTTGTGTGAACATATGTCGACTTATTTTAACACACACTGATGGTAATTTAAGCCAATCAAAGCAGCAGAGGTGTGAAAGTGACATCAGTGACACAGATTTCCTCCAGTTGTGACAATCAGTATATGTAGAAAAAATAATTAGATGATGTGATGAATCCATTTATATAATTATTACACACAGTCACTGGTTGAAGGAGACATTCTATGGTTATTTATGAATATTAACTTTATTAATTCATGTTGCCAATGATGTTTATGTTCTGCTGTCTGACAAAAATATGAATTAAAAAAAATGTTACTTTATTAAAGGACTAATTCTATGGTTATTTATTAATATTAACTTTATTAAAGGACTCATTCTATGGTTATTTATTAATATTAACTTTATTAAAGGACTCATTCTATGGTTATTTATTAATATTAACTTTATTAAAGGACTCATTCTATGCTTATTTATTAATATTAACTTTATTAAAGGACTCATTCTATGCTTATTTATTAATATTAACTTTATTAAAGGACTCATTCTATGCTTATTTATTAATTTAGGTTTGGTGACGTCACTCTGCAAAACTCACCCAGTGTTTACGGAGCTGCAGCTGTTCTGGAATATTTGTGTTGAATATGAAAAAGTAGAAGAACACATGGACACTGTTTTCTGTCTTCACATCCATGGTGTCAGTCATGTGACAATGACACATGTTAAAAATCTATGTGTCATTGGTTCTTTAATTTTTCAACTGTCAATCAAAAATAAAAAAGTTAAAAGGAGATGGATTATTTTCTTTTCCTAATAATATAAACTAATATATTCCTGTTTTTTCATATTTCCATACTTCATTAAAAAAACAGGACACTTGACTGAATTCTATTTTTATATTTAATTGTTTGTATTTACGTGACCTGGAAGTTCTGCACAACAGTTCATGTAAATATTGAATTTATCAATAATATTTGTATTAATCAGACTTTGGTGCAAACACTGGCAGCAAAAGGAACGACTGAAGTAGAAGCAGAGACAGAAGAATGTTGACTGTTTTTCTTTTTGCTTTGGAAACAAACAAGAAACAAACAACCTGTTTTTGTTTCATTGTCTTACTTTTGGTTTTATTTTGAAAAACTGATGAAGGAATGATTCAGGGATTATTAAAGCTGCATTTCCTGAGTGTCTGCTTTAATTTGATGACGGTTAAAAACACAGACATGATGAAGTTGATCATTTGGAGAATGTTGAAGTGATCCTAAAATATCTGCAGAATGTGTTGGTGTATACGACACTGAAGACAACCCAGAAAGTCTGGAACATGGATGATTATGGAAAACATTTGAATCATTTAAATGGTTTAAAAGCCCTGCACTTGTCTGTGATGTTATTATGTCAGAAGATATACTGAAGACTTATTTTAACAGTTAAATATACATGCTTTCCACAACTGAATCTGGGATTATATATATATATATATATATATATAAAAAAATGTTCCTCTTGCCCCACGTGGGCGGTGTCTCCTTCAGACTCAGGTCCTCTACCAGAGGCCCCTCCCACCTGGGAGGTGTCTCCTTCAGACTCGGGTCCTCTACCAGAGGCCCCTCCCACGTGGGCGGTTTGAACCTTGGGATTATATATATATATATATATATATATATATATATATATATATATATATATATATATATATATATATATATGTGTGTGTCTCCTTCAGGCTCGGGTCCTCTACCATAGGCCCCTCCCACCTTGGCGGTGTCTCCTTCAGACTCGGGTCCTCTACCAGAGGTCTGGGAGCCTGAGGGTTCTGCGCAGGATCTTAGTTGTTCCTAACAATGTTCTCTTTTGGACACAGATCTCTGATGTTGTTCCTGGTATCTGCTGGAGACATTGTCCCAGCTTGGGGGTCACTGCCCCTAGTGCCCCCATCACTACTGGTACCACTGTTGCCTTCACACTCCACATTTTCTCTAACTCCTCTTTCAGCCCTTGGTATTTCTCTTCTCTTCTCATGTTCTTTCTTTCTCATGTTGCTATCACTGGGGACTGCTACATCTATCACCACCACTGTCTTCTCATGTTTATCCACCACCACTATGTCAGGCTGATTGGCCATCACCATCTTGTCAGTCTGGATCTGGAAGTCCCACAGGATCTTGGCCTGTTTGTTCTCTGTCACCTTTGGGGGGTTCTCCCATCTTGACCCTTGACCTCCAGTCCATACTCTTTACAGATGTTCCTGTACAGTATGTCCTCTACCTGGTTATGTCTCTCCATGTATGCCTTACCTGCCAGCATCTTACACCTGCTGTGATGTGCTGGACTGTTTCAGGGGCTTCTCTACACAGCCTACACCTGGGGTCCTGTCTGATGTGGTAGACCCCGGCCTCTATTGCTCTGGTGTTCAGGGCTTGTTCTTGTGCAGCCATGAGTAGTGCCTCTGTGCTGTCCTTTAGTCCAGCCTTTTCCAGACACTGGTATGTCTTTTCCATATCAGCCACTTCCTCAATTTGTCGATGGTACACGCCATGCAAGGGTTTGTCCCTCCATGATAGCCCCTCTGGTTCCTCGACCTTACTGGGCTTTTGTTGCCTGAGGCATTCACTTAGCAGTTGGTCATTGGGGGCCATTTTCTTGATGTATTCCTGGAGGTTCGCCGTTTCCTCCTGGACAGTAGTTCTGACACTTACTAGTCCTCGGCCCCCTTCCTTTCGCTTAGTGTACAGCCTCAGGACACTGGACTTGGGGTGGAACCCTCCATGCATGGTAAGAAGCTTCCTTGTCTTGATATCAGTGGCTTGTATCTCTTCCAGTGGCCAGGATATTATCCCAGCTGGGTATCTGATTACTGGCAGGGCATAGGTGTTAATGGCCTGGATCTTTTTTTTGCCGTTCAGCTGACTTTTCAGGACCTGTCTTACCCTCTGTAGGTATTTGGCTGTGGCTGACTTCCGAGCTGCCTCCTCATGATTACCATTTGTCTGTGGGATCCCTAGGTATTTGTAACTTTCCTGCACATCTGTGATATTCCCTTCAGGTAGGTCAACCCCTTCAGTTGTGATCACCTTTCCTCTTCTAGATATCATCCGCCCACATTTATCTAGTCCCAATGACATCCCAATGTCTTTGCTGTAGATCCGGGTGAGGTGAATTAGGGAATCAATGTCACGCTCATTCTTGGCATACAGCTTGATGTCATCCATGTAGAGGAGGTGGTTGATGGATGTTCCACTTCGGAACTGGTGTCCAAAGCCACTCTTTGAGATGATCTGGCTGAGGGGGTTTAGGCCTATGCAGAACAGCAGGGGGGACAGAGCATCTCCTTGGTAAATGCCGCATCTGATGTTCACTTGTGCAATTGGCTTTGAGTTGTCCTCCAGAGTTGTCTTCCACAGCCTCATTGAGTTCTGGATGAACTCTCTTAGTGTCCTGTTGATGTTATACAGTTTTAAACATTCCAGTATCCATGTATGTGGCATTGAGTCATAGGCTTTCTTGTAATCAATCCAGGCAGTGCACAGGTTGGTGTTCCTCGTCTTGCAATCTCGGGCAATTGCCCTGTCAACCAGTAGCTGGTGTTTGGCTCCCCTGGTGTTGTTGCCTATTCCTTTCTGTGCTCTGCTCATGTATTGCTCCATGTGCCTACTCATCTTTGTTGCTATGATGCCTGATAGTAGTTTCCATGTGGTGCTGAGGCAGGTTATAGGCCGGTAGTTAGATGGTATTGTTCCCTTCTGGGGGTCCTTCATTATGAGGACTGTCCGGCCCTGGGTTAGCCAGTCTGGGTGGTTTCCCGATATCAGCAGCTGGTTCATCTGTGCTGCTAGGCGTTCATGGAGTGCTGTCAGTTTCTTAAGCCAGTAGGTATGAATCATGTCGGGCCCTGGTGCTGTCCAGCTCTTCATTTTGGACACTCTGGTTTGGATGTCTTCTAGTGTGATGACTACTGGGTCTTGTTCTGGGAGTTGGCTGTGCTCTGCCTGTAAGTCTGTCAGCCATTGGGCATTGGTGTTATGCGTTACCTCCTTCTCCCAGATGCTCTTCCAGTATTGCTCAGTCTCAGCCCTAGGTGGGTCTGTTGTCACCTTGCCTCCCTGCCATTGAGAGTAGACCTTGGTGGAGAACACCTGGTTTATTATCCTGGCCTCTACCTCTCTTGTGTGACAGGTCAGGTGACAGGTCAGGTAACAGGTCAGGTGACAGGTCAGGTAACAGGTCAGGTGACAGGTCAGGTGACAGATCAGGTGACAGGTCAGGTAACAGGTCAGGTGACAGATCAGGTGACAGGTCAGGTAACAGGTCAGGTAACAGGTCAGGTGACAGGTCAGGTGACAGGTCAGGTGACAGGTCAGGTGACAGTGAGGTGGCCTCAGACTTTTGCACACTTCTCTCTCTCTTTTACATATATATATATATATATATATATATATATATATATATATATATATATATATATATATATATATATATATATATATATATATATATATATATATATATATATATATATATATATATATATACAAATGAATCCACCTGATCCAGTGTCTTATAGTCTCTGGTGGATGAACTTATGGAAGGACTGATTATGAGATAAAAAGTCCAAACTATTCCTATAAGTCCATGTTTACATAAATAGACAGTTTATTCATGTGTGTGTTTTATGTAGACAATGATCATTACACATTATGACACTGTCAAACTTTACACAATACAACAGTTGTCACACCTGAAAAACTGTTCTTTAAAATACTACAGTTGTGTCTCATAGATGCCGCCATTTTTAAAAGGATTCACATTGTATTCTGCGAAATTTCTCGTACCCCTCCATTTGGAGTCTGCCTCTGTGTTTGAAGGAGGATAAAGCCCCTCCCCTTTCCCCACCCCTCTGCCTTAAAGGGACAGTTCAGTATTTTTCAAATTAATGTGTTTGTCATCAGTGTCTTTACTCTGGTGCACCCACACTGACTCCGCCCCTCTCTTCAGACTCCGCCCCTTTATTCTGGTGCACCCACACTGACTCCGCCCCTCTCTTCAGACTACTTTGGCTTTTGATCAAAGCCAACCTGTTTCTTCTCAAAACAGTATGTGTTGGGATGAGTGATTTATTTACATAACAAAACTGTCACTGAACAAAAACTCACACCTGGTAATTGATTGGAGCTACTTTCTGTCAATAGTGATCAATGCACTAGTGTTGTCACTGCTAACAGCTGTGCACCTAAGCAAACTATTTTCATCAGTTGTTGGGAAGTGTTAGTGACTTCTACGTACAGGAGGACATGAACAGTGTGAGCAGGACGACATGGACAGTATCTCAGCAGGAGGACATGGACAGTATCTCAGCAGGACGACATGGACAGTATCTCAGCTGGAGGACATGGACAGTGTCTCAGCTGGAGGACATGGACAGTATCTCAGCAAGAGGACATGGACAGTGTCTCAGCTGGAGGACATGGACAGTGTCTCAGCAGGAGGACATGGACAGTGTCTCAGCAGGAGGACATGGACAGTGTCTCAGCAGGAGGACATGGACGGTATCTCAGCAGGAGGACATGGACAGTATCTCAGCAGGAGGACATGGACAGCGTCTCAGCAGGAGGACATGGACAGTGTCTAAGCAGGAGGACATGGACAGCGTCTCAGCAGGAGGACATGGACAGCATCTCAGCAGGAGGACATGGACGGTATCTCAGCAGGAGGACATGGACGGTGTCTCAGCAGGAGGACATGGACGGTGTCTCAGCAGGAGGACATGGACAGTGTCTCAGCAGGAGGACATGGACAGTGTCTCAGTTCTATTGTATTAGAACAGATTGTCAGCAGACGTCTTCTGCTGCTTGATAATAAGTAAATCTCATTTCAGTCGTCCACACATTACATTATAAATTCACTCCAGAAAAAAAGCACCTTTCAGTTCAGGGGTTTAGACGGTGGAGATAATGTCCAGATGAGCTGCAGTATTTCCTTGAAATGTTGCAATTGTAAAAATAAACATCATATTTTCTACGTTATAAGATGCACTGTCGCACTCACACCTCCTCACTCCCCCTCACACCTCCTCACTCCCCCTCACACCTCCTCACTTCCCCTCACACCTCCTCACACCTACTCACACCTCCTCACACCCCCTCACACCTCCTCACTCCCCCTCACACCTCCTCACACCTCCTCACACCCCCTCACACCTCCTCACACCTCCTCACACCCCCTCACACCTCCTCACACCCCCTCACACCTCCTCACTCCCCCTCACTTCCCCTCACACCTCCTCACACCTCCTCACTCCCCCTCACACCTCCTCACTTCTCCTCACACCTCCTCACTTCCCCTCACACCTCCTCACACCTCCTCACTTCCCCTCACACCCCCTCACACCCCCTCACACCTCCTCACTCCCCCTCACACCTCCTCACTTCTCCTCACACCTCCTCACTTCCCCTCACACCTCCTCACACCTCCTCACTTCCCCTCACACCTCCTCACACCTCCTCACTTCCCCTCACACCTCCTCACACCTCCTCACTTCCCCTCACTTCCCCTCACACCTCCTCACACCTCCTCACTTCCCCTCACACCTCCTCACACCTCCTCACTCCCCCTCACTTCCCCTCACACCTCCTCACACCTCCTCACACCTCCTCACTTCCCCTCACTTCCCCTAACACCTCCTCACACCTCCTCACTTCCCCTCACACCTCCTCACACCTCCTCACTTCCCCTCACACCTCCTCACACCTCCTCACTCCCCCTCACTTCCCCTCACACCTCCTCACACCTCCTCACACCTCCTCACTTCCCCTCACTTCCCCTAACACCTCCTCACACCTCCTCACTTCCCCTCACACCTCCTCACACCTCCTCACTTCCCCTCACTTCCCCTCACACCTCCTCACACCTCCTCACTTCCCCTCACTTCCCCTCACACCTCCTCACTCCCCCTCACTTCCCCTCACACCTCCTCACACCACAGCAGGGGGGTCAAAGTCACTTCAGTTCATTTCCATATTAAGCCACAGTAGAGCAAGAACAGTGAAATAATAACAAAAAAAAATAATAATAATAATGGAATGAAGATTTAGAATATTCTCATAATTGGTGTTATCACCTACGACCAATAGTTTTTGAGATCTCTGGAGGTCAAAGGTGACAAAATTGACTTGTGTAACACAGTGTCAAACATAGACATATCACACTATAACTTAATCAATACTGGATATATTATCATAATATTACACACACTGACACATATATACATCTAACCAAATTATTAATATTGCCAAAGGTCAAAGGTCAAGGTCATATTTAGCAGAAAGGTCATAATCACATTATTGGCTCTAATTCAAGAACAGGTTGTCATAGAAACTGGAGATTGGAACAAAATAGGGGCGGGGTTAAACAGTAAAGGAGTTGAATCAGTACTTTTTTCACAGCAGTATCTGTACTTGTACTGCAGTACAGAATGTGTGTACTTGTACCACCTGTGTCATATATCCTTGACTCATTCCTATTGTTCACCTCCACTTTTATAACGTTTACATCTGGAACAGCTTTCAGAATATTTCTACTTCCTCACAACAGGATGAGTGTTGCTAACATTCTAACCCAGACCAAGTGAGGACACAGACGTGGACGCTGTTATTTGTCCTCTTCATGTGGGAGGGATTGTTTGTTTGGCCTTAATAAGTTTTACCACTTCTGCTGTTGTAACCTTGACATTATCTTCGAATAGAACAAGATCAAGTATTAATGATCTGTTCATCTGCACAACACACATGCCTGTAAAATATCATGTTTTTACTTTATATACTGGTTAAATATGATGTTTTTACTTTATATACTGGTTAAATATGATGTTTTTACTTTATATACAGGTTAAATATGATGTTTTTACTTTATATACTGGTTAAATATGATGTTTTTACTTTATATACTGGTTAAATATGATGTTTTTACTTTATATACTGGTTAAATATGATGTTTTTACTTTATATACTGGTTAAATATGATGTTTTTACTTTATATACTGGTTAAATATGATGTTTTTACTTTATATACACACAAAAAAGCCTTTTCAGTGTAAATATTGGAGGCAGAGGTAAAGAACAGTTTGTGGACGGGGGTCCAATAAAAGCCGGCGACAGTTGAATACTAACAAAAGGTCCCAGCGTCTTTTCAGACACTCCATCTCTTTTGTAAAAAAACAAATTGACTCTGATTTTGTTCCCTTTCTGCCGTGGTCCTCTGTCCTCCGCTCACATCCTGCTGTCAAATGCCAAGACCTTCAAACATCCACTTGTTTGTTCAGACCCCCCCCACCCCCCACAGCTGCCCTGCCTTCCTGTCTACTTCCCATCTTTGATACAAACACATTCACTTCACAGTTAAAGGGATAGTTCAGTGTTTTTCAGATGAATAGTAAAAAGTAAAACATTGAACTTTAAAATTCTTTCATTTAGACTTTTTATGTCAAACATAAAAACATGTTTTTAATTGAACCTAATTATATTACATAGGGTTATGGTTATTTTAATTGAATTTCATTTAATTCACTCAACTCAATGTTTTTATCTTTTTTCAGATGAATGTGTTTGTCATCAGTGTCTTTACTCTGGTGCACCCACACTGACTCCGCCCCTCTCTTCTGACTCCGCCCCTTTACACAATGTCACACTTTAGGGGACTGCAATTTAAATTTCATTGTCTCTTTGAGCATTGACAATAAAGGCATTCATTCATTCGTTGATTCATTCATTCGTTGATTCATTCATTCATTGATTCATTCATTCATTCGTTCATTCATTTATTAATTTGTTGATTCTTTCATTCGTTCATTCACTCACTCAATCATTCGTTGATTCATTCATTCATTCATTCATTGATTCATTCATTCATTCGTTCATTTGTTCATTCATTCGTTCATTCATTCATTCGTTCAATCATTCGTTGATTCATTCATTCGTTGATTCATTCATTCATTGATTCATTCATTCATTCGTTCATTCATTTATTAATTTGTTGATTCTTTCATTCGTTCATTCACTCACTCAATCATTCGTTGATTCATTCATTCATTCATTCATTGATTCATTCATTCATTCGTTCATTTGTTCATTCATTCGTTCATTCATTCATTCGTTCAATCATTCGTTGATTCATTCATTCAATCATTCGTTCATTCATTAATTCATTCGTTCATTTGTTCATTCATTCGTTGATTCATTCATTCATTCATTCATTCATTCGTTCATTCATTCATTAATTTGTTGATTCTTTCATTCGTTCATTCACTCATTCAATCATTCGTTGATTCATTCATTCATTCATTCATTGATTCATTGATTCATTCGTTCATTTGTTCATTCGTTCGTTCGTTCATTCATTCATTCATTCATTCATTCGTTCAATCATTCGTTGATTCATTCATTCAATCATTCGTTCATTCATTAATTCATTCATTCATTTGTTCATTCATTCATTCGTTGATTCATTCATTCATTCATTCGTTCATTCGTTCATTCATTCATTCATAGGGGTGTGATGAGACTGGGATGAGACGAGATTTTAATAAAACTAAATTAAGAATGACATGAATGGACAACAGACTTTTACACATTGATTTAATAACTCTGTAAGAGTTAACTTTGAATTAACTTCTTCATTCCTCTTCATTCCTCTACAAATTGAAACTAAAATAAAATGTTATAAAAGTTAAAATAAAATAATATATTTCTCCTTTTTTCTAAATCAAATCTGGTGTTTGACTGTGGAAGTTGGAATGTGTTTGTCATCGTGTGGTTTGTTGTTTTCTTGGCAGGTGCAGTTGATGATTTGAGTACTGAGCTGTGGTTAGGGTTAAAGGTCAAAGGTTAGTGAGTACTGAGCTGTGGTTAGGGTTAAAGGTCAAAGGTTAGTGAGTACTGAGCTGTGGTTAGGGTTAAAGGTCAAAGGTTAGTGAGTACTGAGCTGTGGTTAGGGTTAAAGGTCAAAGGTCTGTATATTGTCAGTGTCTTATCACTCTCTTGTTATTTATCATTTCTGTCAGAAACCAAACTGCTTTGACCACGCCCCCTCCACATTTAAAAGTGGAGGGGGCGTGGTCAATAGTAAAACCTGTGTCTGCTGGTGGATAACAAATCTGAGAGACAGAATTTTAATGTCACCAAATGACATCTTGCTAGATCTCATTCATAATTCATAATAAACTGGTTTATTCTGAATTTTAATGCAATAATTCTGTGAGGGGTGGGGCTTGTTGTGCCAGAGGGGTGGGGCTTGTTGTGCCAGAGGGGCGGGGCTTGTTGTGCCAGAGGGGCGGGGCTTGTTGTGCCAGAGGGGTGGGGCTTGTTGTGCCAGAGGGGTGGGACATAGCCAAAATTAGGAATATTCTGTCTAAAACGACTGCAGAAAAATTAATTCATGCATTTGTTACATCACGATTAGATTATTGTAACTCCTTACTTGTAGCGTGTCCTAAATATTCCCTAAAAAGCTTCAACTGGTTCAAAATGCAGCAGCAAGATTATTAACAGGATCAAATAGAAGAGAACACATCACCCCTGTGCTCCAAACCCTGACCCCTGACCCCTAACCCTATCATCCCTGTGCTCCAAACCCTTCATTGGCTACCAGTTGAGTTTAGAATTAAATTTAAAATCCTCCTCCTTACATATAAAACCATTAATGGTATGGGTTAGGGTTAGGGGTCAGAGGTCAGGGGTTAATGGTATGGGCCCCTCTTATCTTAAAGATGATCTGGTTCCGTACCAGCCCAATAGAACCCTTCATTCTCAGAATGCAGGTTTATTGAAAGTTCCTAGGGTTTCTAAAAGTACAGTAGGAGCTAGAGCCTTTAGTTACCATGGTTACTGTCTGATGGAATCATCTTCCCTTTAATATTAAAGATGCCGACACAGTCTGTACATTTAAAATTAGGCTTAAAACATTCCTGTTTGAGAAAGACTATGGTCAGGTTAGTTAAAAATGATGTGACTCATATATCATGTATACATGATGTATGAGTCACAGTTCAGTCTAGGCTGCCCTAGGAGTTAGAATGCTGGGGGAAGTACAGACACTGAGTTCTTTCTTCTCTTTCTCTCCCTCACACCTGTTTCTGTCATTTTTATAACATATCTTTCATACCAAGTCTGTTCATGACTAGTCACCTGGTGTCCCCTCTCCCCCCTTCCCCCCTGGGGGGAGTGGTGGCTCTCCTGACAGTGTCTGCACGGGAGCCATGGACGACAGGATCTGCAGTATCTCGCCTGTGCTGACCTGAACTGACCCCGGACCACCGCCCCTGCCTGTCTGGACCAGCCCCCCCTTCCTGCATTTATAAATGGACGTTCATCTATAGTCTGTCCGTCCATGGGAGTGGATCTGTCCTTCAATGTGGTTCTCCTCGAGATTTCTTCTTTTTCCCACTGGGTTTGGAAGTTTTTTCTTGCCGAGAAGAAGGGTCTACGGACAGGGGGAGGGTCTAAGGACAGGGGATGCCTGGGACTTTTCATGTATCTCTGTAGTTGATTATGTTTTTGTAAAGCCCTCTGAGACGACTTTGTTGTGATTTAGGGCTTTATAAATAAAATTGAATTGAATTGAATTGGACTTGTTGTGCCAGAGGGGCGGGGCTTGTTGTGCCTGAAACCACTTGTTGTTTGTGTTTTTTTGTTTTGTGTGATTCATGTCTTGTTGTTTTTCTGTTCAAAATGTTCTGACCCAAATCAAACAAAGACACATTAGAGTGAGCAGATGGAGTGACATTAGTGCTTTAGCCTCAGTTACAAATTCATGTGGTGTTGTCAGAGGGATGGAAGTAGAGTGTTAGTTGTGTGGAGGCTGAACACATGCCCTGTGTTCCTCTGACAACAGCTGCTCTGGAACTGAGCCTGGAGCCGGTTCTGATCAGTGATGTGGGCTGAGTGGGCGGGTCAGGGTCGTTTGTTGTTTTATATAAACATTAAAATAATTTGGTAAATAAACTTTATTCAGTGAATGTTGGTGAAGGTGTCGTCCATGGTGGTATGGAGGGAGAGAGAGAGAGAGGAAATAAACAAACAAACAAAAACAGTAGAAATTTTTAAAGATGATGAGTGGCTTCCAGTGTTTTTGTTTCCATGGAAACCAGGTTCAAATATGTCTTAGGGTGTTACAGGTTGTCCACCCCTGGTTTAGATGCTGCGTTAGTGTTGATAACTTTTAAATGATGAAGAACAAACATATTTATAAACATATTAACTTACAAACAATGACATGGAATTTAAACACAAAAATAAATGCAGGTATGTGAGTAAGGTCAAAGGTCATGTGATGTTCAGGTATGTGAGTAAGGTCAAAGGTCATGTGATGTTCAGGTATGTGAGTAAGGTCAAAGGTCATGTGATGTTCACTTATGTGAGTAAGGTCAAAGGTCATGTGATGTTCACTTATGTGAGTAAGGTCAAAGGTCATGTGATGTTCAGGTATGTGAGTAAGGTCAAAGGTCATGTGATGTTCATGTATGTGAGTAAGGTCAAAGGTCATGTGATGTTCAGCTATGTGAGTAAGGTCAAAGGTCATGTGATGTTCACTTATGTGAGTAAGGTCAAAGGTCATGTGACATTGTACTTTTTAAAAATGTGGGTCCAGAAGTGGGTTGGGTTCGTACTATTCAAATATATTTCTTGTGGTGTCTGTTGTGAGCTGATATACACACACTATAGTAAAGTAACACACACACACACACACACACACACACACACACACACAATTATTCAATAATTAATCAGTATATTTTTAAAATAATTTGTATTTATTTGGTCATACTAAAGCATACAACCACAGACGTCACAAAAGCGTCCCACAGTACATCTGGATAAGACAAGAGACCCTAGACGGGTTTATACAAGAAATATTTGTTTATTTAATTTAAAGAAATTTAAAAAAGTTATGTATTTATTCATATTTACTTATATATATATATATATATATATATATATATATATATATATATATATATATATTATTTATTTATCTTTTATAAATGAATGAATGTATTCATTTTCATCAAAACGTTTTTTCATTTTGTTTTACTATTTATATGTTAAATTATATTTATTTATTTATTTGTCTTTTTTGTTTGTTTGTTTTTTGTTCATTTAAACAAGTTTTTTTATTTATTTTCAATGGTTTTAAATGTAATGTATTTATTTTAATTTATTTATTATTTATTAATTTATTTGTCTTTTATTTATTTCAATTCAAAATGTATTTTACTAAATTTATTCTCTTTTTTATTTCTTTAAACTATTTATTTATTTATTTATTTAATTTCAATGTTTGCAAATTTAATGTTTTCATTTTATTTCTTATTAATTGATTTGTCTTACTTAATTTTTATGTATTCATTGACTTAATTTATTTTTAATTATTAATATTATTTAATTATTTCAGTTACAGAAGGATGACAGTCAAACATATGTTCAGTATCGATCACTAATCTGAGTGTTTGTGTATATATATATATATATATATATATATATATATATTTATATATATATATATATATATATATATATATATATATATATATATACCGTAATTTCCGGACTATAGAGCGCACCTGATTATTAGCCGCACCCACCTCATTCTAAGAGGAAAACCGATTTTGTACATACACAAGCCGCACATGTATATAAGCCGCATGTGCCCACATTAAAACATGTAACACAAACACAAAATTAACCCAAACCCGACTTCAAGTCCCGCGAATGAAACTGAATGTCCTTCATTAACCCTTGTGCGGTCCTTCGTAAAAGGCACACTGGCTGTGTCCTACAATCGGGTCTTAAAAACCCAGATTCCAAAGTTCAGTTCCATAGACTCATCACCCCACCCCCCCAAGGATATATTACTGTTTTCAGTAGTAAGCAATGGCATCCTACAGTACGTATAAAAAGGTACATTTGTGAACCACCGGGTCTCTTTGACCCGAAGGACCGCACAAGGGTTAAAGTCCACAGTCCAAAAATCACAGCCGGTAAAATGAACGGAAATTGATACTTAAGGTTTGATGCAGACCTGCAGAGTCCGGGTCCCGTTGAAAGTAATCCAAGGAAAAAAAAGTGTATATTTCCAAAGGTAAGGGAGGGAAAAATGTCCGCCTGCATCCACAAACAGGTGGCTGGTCGCCGCCTCGCCTCATCTATCGCAGAGTCAGCGATAACTTTAATCTTTGGCAGAGAGTTCAGGTCAAACTCCTCCGTGCCAACGTGCAAAAATAATCCACAGGGTCTGGTCGAGCCTCTGTCTTCTCTCACACACCGCCGCGGGTTTTTCTTTAAGCAACTTTTTACCCCTTGTACACCTGTCCGTCACCTTTACCGCTCCCACTTAAACCCGTCACCCTGCATTTGTTCCGCCCCTCCTTTTTCATTCAGTCTTCCTCGACGCATATATTCCACTGGTCTAAATCTTACCTTTCCTACTCGAGCGCCTCTGGCGGCCGTTAGGAAAATTACATAAATTGGCCGCGTCACTGAAAAAGCCGCAAGGTTGAAAGATTAGGAAAAAAGTAGCGGCTTGTAATCCAGAATTTACGGTATATATATATATATATATATATATAGTGTCAGTTTTGTGTAATATCGTGCAGTCTCATATATAAAAATGTTCAATATTAAAAACTTTCCTCTGGTTTGTTTATATAAATCCTGTTGCTGAACTGAACTGATTCCATTTTGTCTCTGTCCTCCGTTGCCATGGTTACGTGGAGTACACCGGAGTGCAGGTGTGACCCTCGCCGAACCTGCGAGAGGCCAATGAGTGTTGCATAAAATAAAATAAATGTTCCTGGCAGTGGTAGGATAAAAAAAAGAAAAGCCTCTACTAACTGACCCACTCTACCAACTGTCCCACTCTACCAACTGACCCACTCTACCAACTGACCCACTCTACCAACTGACCCAGTCTACCAACTGACCCACTCTACCAACTGACCCACTCTACCAACTGACCCACTCTACCAACTGACCCAGTCTACCAACTGACCCACTCTACCAACTGACCCACTCTACTAACTGACCCACTCTACCAACTGACTCACTCTACCAACTGACCCACTCTACCAACTGACCCACTCTACCAACTGACCCGGTCTACCAACTGACCCAGTCTACCAACTGACCCACTCTACCAACTGACCCACTCTACTAACTGACCCACTCTACCAACTGTCCCACTCTACCAACTGACCCACTCTACCAACTGACCCACTCTACCAACTGACCCAGTCTACCAACTGACCCACTCTACCAACTGACCCACTCTACCAACTGACCCAGTCTACCAACTGACCCACTCTACCAACTGACCCACTCTACTAACTGACCCACTCTACCAACTGACCCACTCTACCAACTGACCCACTCTACCAACTGACCCACTCTACCAACTGACCCGCTCTACCAACTGACCCGCTCTACCAACTGACCCGCTCTACCAACTGACCCACTCTACTAACTGACCCACTCTACCAACTGACCCGCTTTACCAACTGACCCACTCTACCAACTGAGCCACAGCTGTCCTTAGACACAACTGTCAGTCTCGCTCCCACTCACAAGTCCTGAAGGTTCAGACGTGAGTTGAAATGTGGCGTGCAGAAGACCACCAGCCCAGTGTCCCTCAGGTCCTGAGTCCTTCTGACCGCATGGACGGTGTGAGGCTGGTAACGGCCTCGTCGCACCAGGGTCCGGTCTTCTGGGAGTGTGGTTGTTTGTGAGAGCAGCAGGTGGTGAACACTGAACACTGACAGGACACCCATAGACAACAAAGAACCACCTCAACAGGTCGCAGGGTCAGCCGCTCGGTGCTTGGTAGGATCCCCTCGCGGGACCTCCCCCCATGTATGATAGTCACAATGAATAATTTATAGCTTTTATTTTAAACATCTTTTTATTTCGCAGGACTGCAGCTGCCATTAAAGGGACAGTTCAGTATTTTTCAGATGAATGTGTTTGTCATCAGTGTCTTTACTCTGGTGCACCCACACTGACTTACCCCCCACAGTGTCCTGTGAGCCTAGTTCTGGTCCGGTTTTGGTCAAAGCCAAAGTAGTCCCGGCAGGTTTCCTGGGGTCAACAAAATAAAACATGTTTCTTCTCAAAACAGTACGTGTTGGAATGAGCGATTTATTTACATAACAAAACCATCACAGAACAAAAACTCACACCTTGTAATTTCTTGGAGCTACTTTCTCTCAATGCTAACAGCTAACACTGCCCAACAACTGATGAAAGTAATTTGATAAGACACACAACTGTTAGCAGTGATAATGACCATTGATTATTTTGGTCATTTTTGTTCATTTGACTGCATATTTTTTTGGTAATTTTAATTAATTTTACTGAATATTTTCTGTGCAAACTACTTTCATCAGTTGTTGGGCAGTGTTAGCTGTTAGCAGTGTTAGCAGCTGCTACATGCATGTGCACAGCTGTTAGCAGTGATAACACCAGTGCATTCATTGCTATTGAGAGAAAGTGGCTCCAAGCAATTACAAGGTGTCAGTTTTTGTTCTGTGATGGTTTTGTTATGTAAATATATCACATATTCCAACATTATATATACAACTAAATAAAAAATAAATAAAAAAATTATAAAAATAACTCCAGTACCTGCAATGTGACTATTGTGCAGCTGTAGACTGAAGGAAGGGTGGAGTCAGAAGGGTGGAGACAGAGGGTGGAGACAGAGGGTGAAGACAGAGGGGTGGAGACAGAGGGGTGGAGACAGAGGGTGAAGACAGAGGGGTGGAGACAGAGGGTGGAGACAGAGGGGTGGAGACAGAGGGTGGAGACAGAGGGTGGAGACAGAGGGGTGGAGACAGAGGGTGAAGACAGAGGGGTGGAGACAGAGGGTGGAGACAGAGGGGTGGAGACAGAGGGGTGAAGACAGAGGGGTGGAGACAGAGGGTGGAGACAGAGGGGTGGAGACAGAGGGTGAAGACAGAGGGGTGAAGACAGAGGGGTGGAGACAGAGGGTGGAGACAGAGGGTGGAGACAGAGGGGTGGAGACAGAGGGTGGAGACAGAGGGTGGAGACAGAGGGTGAAGACAGAGGGGTGGAGACAGAGGGGTGGAGACAGAGGGTGAAGACAGAGGGTGGAGACAGAGGGTGAAGACAGAGGGGTGGAGACAGAGGCGGGTCTTTGTGATCTCCTCTTGTGTTTTCCTGTGACATTTCTCTCTTCATTAGTCAGTAAAGGTCAGTAAAGGTCAGACTCCTGCATGTGGTTCCTCCGTCTGTTTAAACATCTGCTGCTCTGACTCCATTACTAATGTCTTTATCTGATAGAAGACAAACATGTTTGACTTCACTCATTAGATGGATGAACAAATACAAACAAAATTCAATTAGAACAGAAGGATTCGCTGACATGTTCACTGTGAACGATGACGCCTGGTGTTAGAGGAGTAACGTTACAGAGTCACCCATGACACCAACAGAGCAGTCAACGCTACTGATCAATAACAGAAGTGGATACCAGTTGGCCACACCCCTAGTGGTCAGTATCCATAAAATACAAAATGGCCGCCATCCACCGTCTTTTAGTCTTAATGGACCTTTTTCACAACTTCCGCATTTCGCACCAAACATACGTCAGAGGAGTGTACCCCTACTTCTGCACCAGTAAAACTTAAATGCCACAGATGACAGCATGGACCAACAGTTATTGTAACATAGCAGGATGTTGTTGTCATGTCCAGAAGCATCTTATATTTCCTTCCACTCCTTCCCTGTTAACGGTGAAGCTAGAGGAAAATGGGTCCAGGCTATTCAGTGTTATGAAGGGCCCAGTTTTATCATTAAAACAGGAGCACTTCCGTCTGCAGCAGACACTTCACATCAGAACACTACATCTGGGGATGACGGTTTGAAACCCTAGCATTTTTCCTTGGAATGATTCTATTCCTACAGGAAAAAGGAGCCAGTATATGAACGCTGTCAAAAACGGCAGCTGTTAACGTCGCTATGAGTTGAGATAAAACAAATGTCCATGGTTTTAAAGTTATGTTGACCACAAATAAGTAATGTTGTCCTTAAACTGTAGTTGTGACCTTTAACCTTTAGATGCCAGTACATCAGTGTCAGCAGTAAACAACAGTAGCATTGGAAGGAAAGAGTGTAAATAGTGATAGAACAGTGAACAGTAGTTAGTGCAACAGCAGTAAGTCACAGTAAATGTATGAACACTGATCAAACCTGGAGTTTGGGACCATCCTCTTTTTTTTATTTGTCATGGGTAACATCTAACCCTCACAAAAACCTGCCCGTCTACTACATTAGATATTATGACAAACAAACACTAACATAAACACACACTGCCAGAGAAAAATGGGAACGGATTATGATAGCATTGGGCTAATGTTAGCATTATGCTAACGAGACGTTGACTTGAACCATAGACAGAACAAATATAAAATAGTCAAATAGTCCATGTCCTCTATACTATCCATACATAACCCTAGAACCCTAGTCCTAGGTAGAAGTGGACAGACTAATGACTGGTGGACAGACTAATGACTGGTGGACAGAATTATCACTTCAGTAGAACTCATCTGTCTTTACGTTGATACTTTTTACTCACAGAAAAAATGTAGTCTTTATCAAGATTTTTTTTCGTCAGTGAATTTTCCTCCACGATTCTCCCAATATCTGCAAATGTTAAAAGTGTCAAATTTCTTTAGGAACTTAAAAAGGTCCATGGTCCAACTTTTCGACTTAATTTAATTAAATGGTTGCTATGGTCGTACCAAGTGAATAATTGAAGGACATTTTCATGACAAAAGTCTGGTCATGGTCACCTTTATTTGAAAAATGGTGAATGCTACTGAAATAAAAGGAAGGAATTTGTGAAATTTAATAAGAATTGTGAACTTCTTGTAGCCTAGCCATGCTAGCTCCTCCTAGCATCAGTAAATCTAATGTTCTATCGTAGTAGCCTAGCCATACTAGCTCCTCCTAGCATCAGTAAATCTAATGTTCTATCGTAGTAGCCGAGCCACACTAGCTCCTCCTAGCATCAGTAAATCTAATGTTCTATCGTAGTAGCCTAGCCACACTAGCTCCTCCTAGCATCAGTAAATCTAATGTTCTATCATAGTAGCCTAGCCACACTAGCTCCTCCTAGCATCAGTAAATCTAATGTTCTATCATAGTAGCCTAGCCACACTAGCTCCTCCTAGCATCAGTAAATCTAATGTTCTATCGTAGTAGCCTAGCCACACTAGCTCCTCCTAGCATCAGTAAATCTAATGTTCTATCGTAGTAGCCTAGCCACACTAGCTCCTCCTAGCATCAGTAAATCTAATGTTCTATCGTAGTAGCCTAGCCACACTAGCTCCTCCTAGCATCAGTAAATCTAATGTTCTATCGTAGTAGCCTAGCCACACTAGCTCCTCCTAGCATCAGTAAATCTAATGTTCTATCGTAGTAGCCTGGCCACACTAGCTCCTCCTAGCATCAGTAAATCTAATGTTCTATCGTAGTAGCCTAGCCACACTAGCTCCTCCTAGCATCAGTAAATCTAAATTTCTCCTCTGACTATGAAGGACCACTAGACCCATACATGGAATGAATAGAGATAGCACTGCTAGGCTAGGCTAGGCTAGGCTAGGGTTTTTGTGCATTTTAGTGCAGGGCCAGACTGCATCCAGCATCCAAGCCAATTCCAACACCACAGAAGCAGAAAAAAAATTCCCCTCCAAAAACCACACCTTTGGGGTGTTTTTTTTTTAGTTGTTACAGTAATACTACTCCACTGGTTATGACACAACACCACACTATTAAACAAATCCATGACAACAGCTCAGTACAGAACTGTTCTGTCATCCTCTCCTGCCCTCTACATATTTCCTTTTGTCTGAGGTTACTAACATGATATGTTTTAAGAACAGGTCTGTGTTATTTTGTCAGCAAACGTTTTCGATGTCATCTTAGTATAGATAATAAACACTAATAATCAATGTCAATGTGAAAAGGTCAACAGTCTGTTCTATAACTGAAGTCTAAACATCTGTCAGTCTTCCTGTTTTTACCCAGACCTACTATATACTGTATGTATTAACATTATATTTATTAATATGTGCTCATATATACTAATCTGTGTTTGTGTTTCCCAATATACTGTAATACTGATCAAATAAAACAGACAAGGTCAACTCACACTAACCTTGAGTGAAAAAAAGTTCACACACACACACACACACACACACAGTCATACAACTGTACAATTATAATGAAAATAACATCAAATAAGGTCCAAAAGTATATTACACATGGCCCTGCTGTGATCAAAATATGGGATCAACAATTAAAAAACACTTCCTAAAAAGGTCAGCAGGTGGCACATTTTAGCCAAACATAGCTAAAGTAAACATACATTGAAATAATGCTAGATAGCAAAAAAAGTAACAATAAAAGCACAATATAAATCCAATATTCAACATAAATACAACTATCTATTGGACCCCAAAAAATAAAATGCTGTGCTTTAAATTCTAAATATATAACATAAATAAAACAAATCCTAATTGCATGTGATGCTGGTGCGGCAGCAGAGCTAACAGTGAGCTAACAATAGAGGTAGCAGCAGAGCTAACAACAAAGTTAGCAGCAGAGCTAACAGTAGAGCTAACAACAAAGTTAGCAACAGAGCGAACAGTAGAGCTAACAACAGAGGTAGCAGCAGAGCTAACA
>CM035788.1:50538535-50586035 GCA_020466265.1 Siphamia tubifer | reverse complement strand
GTTGTGTTATTATTATTATTATTATTATTATTATTATTATTATTATTATTATTATTATTAGTGATCGATCAATGTGGATTTTGGAGCCAATATTATTACCTATAATTTTTTCTAATCAGTTTTAATACCATGATTTGTTTCCTCTATCAATTTATTTTAAAAATGTCTTAAATTATCTTAAAATAAATAAATAAATAAATGACCTTGTTGTGTTGTAACTGAATTAACTGATGGAGAAAAAAACTAAACAATATCAATGTTAATAATAAAAATGTGAAAAACCATCTGAGGAGAACTTTTTAAAAACTACTTATACTTTTGAACGCCCCCTTCTGGTAAATGTAGAAAAGATAAATCATCCTAAAATGAACCAGTGCTTGACCTCTGACCCCATTCACACTGGTGCAGCTGTGACTGAGGCTGCAGACTGTAAACATGTTAGCGTTAGCGCTATTAAACATGTATGATGAAGATGATGAAGATGATGAAGATGATGAAGATGATGAAGATGATGAAGATGATGAAGACGATGAAGATGATGAAGATAATGAAGATGATGAAGACGATGAAGATGATGAAGATGATGAAGATGATGAAGATGATGAAGAAGATGAAGAAGATGAAGATGATGAAGATGATGAAGACGATGAAGATAATGAAGATAATGAAGATGATGAAGATGATGAAGATGATGAAGACGATGAAGATGATGAAGATAATGAAGATGATGAAGACGATGAAGATGATGAAGATGATGAAGATGATGAAGATGATGAAGAAGATGAAGAAGATGAAGATGATGAAGATGATGAAGACGATGAAGATAATGAAGATGATGAACACGATGAAGATGATGAAGATAATGAAGATGATGAAGACGATGAAGATGATGAAGATGATGAAGATGATGAAGATGATGAAGATGATGAAGAAGATGAAGAAGATGAAGATGATGAAGATGATGAAGACGATGAAGATAATGAAGATGATGAAGACGATGAAGACGATGAAGACGATGAAGGAACGCACAGATCTGTCCCCTGAGGACACGTGACCCACTTCCCTTTGTGTTGACACTGTTCTGACTGCACACACTGACAACTAACCCTGAAAACTGAGGAGGGGGGTGGGGTGGGAGGGGCCAAATGAGGAGGGGGAGGGGGAAATTGAGAAGCGGAGGGGCAAACTGAGGAGGGGGGGGGGCTGAGGACGGGGAGGGGCAAAGCGAGGAGGGGCCAACTGAGGCGGGCGAGGGGCAAACTGAGGGGGGGGGGACTGAGGACGGGGAGGGGCAAAGTGAGGAGGGGAGGGGACAACTGAGGAGAGGGGAGGATGGGAGGGGCAAACTGAGGAGGGGGGGCTGAGGATGGGGAGGGGCAAAGCAAGGAGGGGGCGACTGAGGCGGGCGAGGGGCAAACTGAGGTGGGGGTGGGGGGGGGGGGGGCTGAGGACGGGGAGGGGCAAAGTGAGGAGGGGAGGGGCCAACTGAAGAGGGGGAGGGGCAAACTGAGGAGGGGCAGGGGGGGGCAGAGTCATCTATCAGGTGGAAAATGAATAAAAATGTCTAAAATAATCAACAAACAAACATGAGGTAAAACATAACGTCCTTTTTGTTGGTAATTAAAGTGAAAATAAGCTAAAGGTTAATATAGTTTCATATACAATCACTAAAACACTGTAGGTTTCCTTTCATTTCTGCATCAAAAAGTGGATTCATTAATAAAGGCAGAATGTTTTTATCCAACAGTTGTTTCTGTTCATCAATAACAAACCCTTTAGTGTCAGATGGATTAAAAACATTCAAATAAAAGGTTATAAAGAAAGGAACAGCTGATTTAATGTCAAAATAAAATAAAACATGGATTGAATCAGATAGTTTTTTTCACTTTTAATGGTGACAGTATTTAATTAACAGCTGTGTTCTAATGTGTCCTGATGTTTGGATGATTGTGTCCTCCAAAATATAAACTCAACTCAAACACAAACAGCTTTTGAAAATGTCTAACTTTTTAATTAGTGAAATATTCATTCCACTTATAAAACTAGTATTCACAGAATGTCTAACCTCGCACCTATTTTGTTCCAGTCTCCAGTTTCTATGACAACCTGTTCTTAAATTAGAGCCAATAATGTGATTTTGAACTTTGACCTTTTGCAATATTGATAATTTCATTATATGTATATATGTGTCAGTGTGTGTAATATTATGATAATATATCCAGTATTGATTCAGTTATAGTGTGATATGTCTATGTTTGACACAGTGTTACACAAGTTAATTTGGACACATGTCACCTTTGACCTCCAGAGATCTGAAAAAATATTGGTCGTCAGTGATAACACCAATTATTAGAATTATATAAATCTTCTTATTCTACGTCTATTCTACTTTGAATGACGTCAACGGGTGGATTTTTTTCGATAACCGCCCGCTGCGCCGTTAGCGCCCGCTGCGCCGTTAACGCCCGCTGCGCCGTTAGGGTCCGCTGCCCATGGCAACAGGTTTAGTCACTTCAGATTCACTGTACCATATCACTCCGCAGGTAGTTCGGCCACTTTTAAAGTAAATATTAGCTTGGTTGTAACTGCTAGCTTATCCAATGTTAACATATCCTGATGTTATCCTTACCGTAGTCAGGAAATCAGGGGGAATCACCGTCCTCTTCTCGTACAGAATCTCCAGGGCCGTAGTCAGTATTTTACTCCTCAGTTAACTCCTCTATGATTGTTTATATAAAACAAGGAGCAGTTTCAGTGAGCTTCATTTTCACTATTTATTTGTAAGAACGGGACAACACCTGCTCCGACCTGACTGTGTACATCCGTCTCTTTTCTCCGCCTAAAACTCTCTGCACCCCCCTTCTGTCTGCCCCACCTATTTCACAACACTAGTCTGTTAGAGTAGTGACAGTAATAAACTGTAATAACCTGTAGCAGTGGTCCCCAAACTTTTTATTACCGTGGACCGGTCAGCGTTTCACAATTTTACCACGGACCAGGGGGGTGGGGGGGGGGGTGTCCATCGTTGAAGTCCAACTCCTGGTATTATCTGTTAAAATCTTTCCTTTTCTTGGCAGTTGGAGGCTCTTCTTCTGTCTCTTCAGTCGCCTTTTCCTCTTTGAAAAGAAACTTTCTAAACACATCTGTTTTTTACTTATTTTGCACATTAACATGTGGGTTATATTTATGACATTCTAGGGACAGAAGCGTGTTTCCATTACAGTTTTTCGCAAAACAATATCGATGTTTCTCAAATTTCGACAAAGTATATTTGTGCTTTGAACGTGTTTCCATTGACGGTTGTTTTAGGCAGGAGCGTCGTAACTCTAGTCAAATATCATCCCACCACATTTCACTGCTGTCACCTTCAGAGCTTCAAATCACCTGACCGCAATATCACCCTGATGTGAGAGTGAATGAATCAGCTAATTCTCTCGTCACTAAAAGTCACTGGCGAACTCTTTAAAGACCCTAACTTCTGGTACCCTCAGGTACCCTCTGGTACCCTCAGGTCCTCTGGTACCTTCAAGTACCCTCAGGTCCTCTGGTACCTTCAAGTACCCTCAGGTCCTCTGGTACCTTCAGGTACCCTCTGGTACCTTCAAGTACCCTCAGGTCCTCTGGTACCTTCAGGTACCCTCTGGTACCTTCAAGTACCCTCAGGTCCTCTGGTACCTTCAGGTACCCTCAGGTCCTCTGGTACCCTCTGGTACCTTCAAGTACCCTCAGGTCCTCTGGTACCTTCAGGTACCCTCAGGTCCTCTGGTACCCTCTGGTACCTTCAAGTACCCTCAGGTCCTCTGGTACCTTCAGGTACCCTCTGGTACCCTCTAGTACCTTCAGATACTCTCTGGTACCCTAAGGTTTAATTGTTCAGACTGAACCACATGGTTTTGGCCTGTTTCAGTTTTTTTTTTTCCAAAACTATGGAACAGTTGACCTGAGGGTCAGAGGTCACTGACTGACCTCTTTAACCCTTAAACTCCTGATGTCTCAGCGCTGAGGCGTTCTGAATGGATAGTTTAGTTTAAAAATCTAAATAATTTAATTCTATATAATACTGATGTACAAACTAAAATAACTGAACAAATGAACACGAGACTTTATTCCTATTTTTCATGTTATTTGTTATTTTGTGAATATTTATTATTATTAAATTTTCTATGTTTTGTTAATTTATTTTATTTTTTCTTTAGTTGTGTGTCTTTGTTCATGTTACATATTATTTTATTAGTTTAATATTGATCTTTGTTTGTTTTATTGATCACTGTTAGTTAAATTAATATTATCTCATTCTCATATTCACTGTGTTTACTTTATTTTATTACTATTCATATTTATTTGTTTTTATTCTAAAACGGTCCATCTGCACTGAGTGTCTTCTGTTCTGTGAGGTGGACACAGGTTCATATTTGTGGACAGTTTTATATTTGTGGACAGTTTTATTTTTGTGGACAGTTTAATATTTGGGGACAGTTTTATTTTTGTGGACAGTTTAATATTTGTGGACAGTTTAATATTTGTGGACAGTTTAATATTTGTGGACAATTTTATATTTGTGGACAGTTATTTTTGTGGACAGTTATTTTTGTGGACAGTTTAATATTTGTGGACACTTTTATTTTTGTGGACAGTTTTATTTTTGTGGACAGTTTAATATTTGTGGACAGTTTTATTTTTGTGGACAGTTTAATATTTGTGGACAGTTTTATTTTTGTGGACAGTTATTTTTGTGGACAGTTTTATTTTTGTGGACAGTTTTATTTTTGTGGACAGTTTTATTTTTGTGGACAGTTTAATATTTGTGGACAGTTTTATTTTTGTGGACAGTTTAATATTTGTGGACAGTTTAATATTTGTGGACAGTTTTATTTTTGTGGACAGTTTAATATTTGTGGACAGTTTAATATTTGTGGACAGTTATTTTTGTGGACAGTTTTATTATTGTGGACAGTTTAATATTTGTGGACAGTTTTATTTTTGTGGACAGTTTAATATTTGTGGACAGTTTAATATTTGTGGACAGTTTAATATTTGGGGACAGTTTTATTTTTGTGGACAGTTTAATATTTGTGGACAGTTTAATATTTGTGGACAGTTTAATATTTGTGGACAGTTTTATTTTTGTGGACAGTTTAATATTTGGGGACAGTTTTATTTTTGTGGACAGTTTAATATTTGTGGACAGTTTAATATTTGTGGACAGTTTTATATTTGTGGACAGTTTAATATTTGTGGACAGTTTAATATTTGTGGACAGTTTTATTTTTGTGGACAGTTTAATATTTGTGGACAGTTTAATATGTGTGGACAGTTTTATTTTTGTGGACAGTTTTATTTTTGTGGACAGTTTAATATTTGTGGACAGTTTAATATTTGTGGACAGTTTTATTTTTGTGGACAGTTTAATATTTGTGGACAGTTTAATATTTGTGGACAGTTATTTTTGTGGACAGTTTTATTATTGTGGACAGTTTAATATTTGTGGACAGTTTTATTTTTGTGGACAGTTTAATATTTGTGGACAGTTTAATATTTGTGGACAGTTTAATATTTGGGGACAGTTTTATTTTTGTGGACAGTTTAATATTTGTGGACAGTTTAATATTTGTGGACAGTTTAATATTTGTGGACAGTTTTATTTTTGTGGACAGTTTAATATTTGGGGACAGTTTTATTTTTGTGGACAGTTTAATATTTGTGGACAGTTTAATATTTGTGGACAGTTTTATATTTGTGGACAGTTTAATATTTGTGGACAGTTTAATATTTGTGGACAGTTTTATTTTTGTGGACAGTTTAATATTTGTGGACAGTTTAATATGTGTGGACAGTTTTATTTTTGTGGACAGTTTAATATTTGTGGACAGTTTAATATTTGTGGACAGTTATTTTTGTGGACAGTTTTATTATTGTGGACAGTTTAATATTTGGGGACAGTTTTATTTTTGTGGACAGTTTAATATTTGTGGACAGTTTAATATTTGTGGACAGTTTAATATTTGTGGACAGTTTAATATTTGGGGACAGTTTTATTTTTGTGGACAGTTTAATATTTGTGGACAGTTTAATATTTGTGGACAGTTTTATTTTTGTGGACAGTTTAATATTTGGGGACAGTTTTATTTTTGTGGACAGTTTAATATTTGTGGACAGTTTAATATTTGTGGACAGTTTTATATTTGTGGACAGTTTAATATTTGTGGACAGTTTAATATTTGTGGACAGTTTTATTTTTGTGGACAGTTTAATATTTGTGGACAGTTTAATATGTGTGGACAGTTTTATTTTTGTGGACAGTTTTATTTTTGTGGACAGTTTTATATTTGTGGACAGTTTAATATTTGTGGACAGTTTTATTTTTGTGGACAGTTTAATATTTGTGGACAGTTTAATATTTGTGGACAGTTTAATATTTGTGGACAGTTTAATATTTGTGGACAGTTTTATTTTTGTGGACAGTTTAATATTTGTGGACAGTTTAATATTTGTGGACAGTTATTTTTGTGGACAGTTTTATTATTGTGGACAGTTTAATATTTGTGGACAGTTTTATTTTTGTGGACAGTTTAATATTTGTGGACAGTTTAATATTTGTGGACAGTTTAATATTTGTGGACAGTTTAATATTTGGGGACAGTTTTATTTTTGTGGACAGTTTAATATTTGTGGACAGTTTAATATTTGTGGACAGTTTAATATTTGTGGACAGTTTTATTTTTGTGGACAGTTTAATATTTGGGGACAGTTTTATTTTTGTGGACAGTTTAATATTTGTGGACAGTTTAATATTTGTGGACAGTTTTATATTTGTGGACAGTTTAATATTTGTGGACAGTTTAATATTTGTGGACAGTTTTATTTTTGTGGACAGTTTAATATTTGTGGACAGTTTAATATGTGTGGACAGTTTTATTTTTGTGGACAGTTTAATATTTGTGGACAGTTTAATATTTGTGGACAGTTATTTTTGTGGACAGTTTTATTATTGTGGACAGTTTAATATTTGGGGACAGTTTTATTTTTGTGGACAGTTTAATATTTGTGGACAGTTTAATATTTGTGGACAGTTTAATATTTGTGGACAGTTTAATATTTGGGGACAGTTTTATTTTTGTGGACAGTTTAATATTTGTGGACAGTTTAATATTTGTGGACAGTTTAATATTTGTGGACAGTTTTATTTTTGTGGACAGTTTAATATTTGGGGACAGTTTTATTTTTGTGGACAGTTTAATATTTGTGGACAGTTTAATATTTGTGGACAGTTTTATATTTGTGGACAGTTTAATATTTGTGGACAGTTTAATATTTGTGGACAGTTTAATATTTGTGGACAGTTTTATTTTTGTGGACAGTTTAATATTTGTGGACAGTTTAATATGTGTGGACAGTTTTATTTTTGTGGACAGTTTTATTTTTGTGGACAGTTTTATATTTGTGGACAGTTTAATATTTGTGGACAGTTTAATATTTGTGGACAGTTTTGTTTTTGTGGACAGTTTAATATTTGTGGACAGTTTAATATTTGTGGACAGTTTAATATTTGTGGACAGTTTAATATTTGTGGACAGTTTTATTTTTGTGGACAGTTTAATATTTGGGGACAGTTTTATTTTTGTGGACAGTTTAATATTTGTGGACAGTTTAATATTTGTGGACAGTTTTATATTTGTGGACAGTTTAATATTTGTGGACAGTTTAATATTTGTGGACAGTTTTATTTTTGTGGACAGTTTAATATTTGTGGACAGTTTAATATTTGTGGACAGTTTTATTTTTGTGGACAGTTTTATATTTGTGGACAGTTTAATATTTGTGGACAGTTTAATATTTGTGGACAGTTTTATTTTTGTGGACAGTTTAATATTTGTGGACAGGAAACCAGAGGACACATCAGTCATAGTCAAGGGGACGGAGGATGCTGCTTCTTCTGGAAAAGTCCGTCAGTAAAGGGAGGGACTGATTAAATGTTGAGGGAAATAGGTTAGCTTTCATTACACTCCTGATTGCATTTTGTAGCTATTGTTGCTAGGCAACGTAACATTATTGGATATTTGGTTTAGAAATGTTTCAGCCTGTGGTGATATTCTGTCCAATGAGTCCAATAAACTTAATGTGTCTGTGTGTGTGTGTGTGTGTCTGTGTGTGTGTGTGTGTGTGTGTGTGTGTGTTTGTATGTATAGGAGTATAAAGTATATATATATTTAAAAAATTTAAAGAGTACATATTACAAATATTTATATAAATGTAGGGAGTAAAAGTAAAAAGTTGTCAGAAAATATAAATACTCCAGTTAAGTACAATAATGAAGTACTTCCACCTGTGTTGTTTCCATGGTAACGTCATTCATTCCTTTAGCTGTAAACTCATCCTCGTCACTTACTGGACTGGAAAGAAATGTTTCCCATGACCTTTGACCTCCTGTATTGTCTTATTGACCCATAGTTGTTGTTTATTGAAGTGCAGTCAGACTGTACTTTACCCCACGGACCGGTCCGGTCCAGTCCAGTCCAGTCCAGTCCAGTCCAGTCCAGTCCAGTCTAGTCTAGTCTAGTCTAGTCTAGTCTAGTCTAGTCTAGTCTAGTCCAGTCCAGTCCAGTCCAGTCCAGTCCAGTCCAGTCTAGTCTAGTCTAGTCTAGTCTAGTCCAGTCCAGTCCAGTCCAGTCCAGTATGAGCCTGCTGTGGCCCAGGACCTTCCCTCTGTTCTCTACTGCTGCTGTATCTGAGCCCATCCACAGCAGCCTGGAGTCTACAGCAGTTTGAAATCTATTCTCCATTTACTGCAATTAAAAAATTATCCAGGATCTGTTCTGGATCTGTTCTGGATCTGTTCTGGATCTGTTCTGGATCTGTTCTGGATCTGTTCTGGATCAACACCAACATGTAATCATTTGTTCCTTTTGACACTAACAACACATCCTGAACAGCTGATCAAATTCTGTTCAGAACTTTTTCCATAATCCTGCTGACAGACAGACAGACAGACAGACAGACAGACAGACAGACAGGCACTTTTATTTTTAAATTTAATTATTTAAAAAAAACCTGTGTTGTGTTTAAATGGAAACAATTGAACGCAGCAGCTGCTGCTCTCCCTGGCACCGGCACCTTCCTTATATGGGCATACGGTACCCTGTAAATCAGTTAAATCAGTTAATTTCGTTAAATCAGTTAAATCAGTTAAATTTGTTAAATCAGTTAAATCAGTTAAATTGGTTAAATCACTTAAATCAGAACACTTCACACTCATGAACCAAAGTGATGAGTCACAGTTAAAATATTTAATGGATGTTCTGGTAAAACACGTTTAATGAAATATGTGAAAGTGGGGGTGACATTGAAGTCTGATCCCACTGTGTGTGTGTGTGTGTGTGTGTGTGTGTGGGTGGGGGGGGTGTCAATACCCATAATTGGTTCAATACCCATAATCCTTAGCTTCAGTGTAGCTGGATAATCCGCCTCCAGTGTGTTGTTGATTCACACAAACACCTCATCAAAAGGAGATTTAGTCCAAATCAATAACTGTGTGTGTGTGTGTGTGTGTGTGTGTGTGTGTGTCTGTGCATGCGTTTATGTGTGCGTGTGCGTGTTAAGCTTGATTCACTTCAGAAGTTAGCATAGCATAGCCTAGCTTAGCCTAGCAGTGCTATCTCTGTTCATTCCATGTATGGGTCTAGTGGTGCTTCATAGTCAGAGGAGGCGGGGCTAAAAGGTTGTCTTTCAAATCCTCTGTATGCAATAGGACGGTACTACAACCAATCAGTGTAATCTTTAGGATGACGTAGTTAGAGCGCCTGAAAGTTGACGGAGGAGTCTGGAGAAAGTTAGGAATGATTAAACAAAATGGTGGATTATTGTTGATGTTTTCTCACATTCTTTACTCATCTTTTCTTTTTCCTGAATATTTTGTTAATTTTTGTTAATGTTATTGATTATTTGGTTCATTTCTGGTCATCTTTATCCAATAACACTGGTCTACAGTCAGAAGCTTCTAGAATAAACTAATGAAATGAAAAGTTTCCAAGATCAGTATGGACTGAAAATGTGAAATAGTTCAAATGAAGAAGAGAAAGAGTTTTAGTTCATATTAAAAATGTCCATCACATTATGTTAAAGACAAATAAAAAGGTTCAGGACAGAACTTTGTCATCATTCACACTTCATGAACTAAAGGGTTAAACATTCCCACACATTTGTGACGATTGTCAGAGCATTTTCACATGTAAGAAAACACAGATTCACCACCTGTGATTATTGGAGTCAGTACATGGAACATGATGTTAAATAGAATATATAAGGATTACACTGTTGAGTCGTCGCCATAGAAACCGATGCTACCAGCAGCAACATGACAGTGAATACATAATTAAGGTTCTATTAATACGCCTGTAGTGGCCACACCTCTGCACACCTTCAGTCAGCTGTTTTCAGAGGTGGTCGAAGTACTCACATTCTGTACTGCAGTACAAGTACTGCTACTAGTGTGTAAAAATACTCCAAAAATAAATCCTTTAAAAGTCAGTTAGTGTAGATGATGTGTTTTATTGGGTTATAGTTCATGGTTTAATGAGTATGGACAGAACATTTAGGAAAGAGTTTTAATTTATAAGTAGGAGAAAAGTCCAAATGATGAGGAAAAAAAAAGTTAGAATAAAACTGTACTTAAATACAGTAAATGAAGTACACTTATACTAGTGTTTCACTTTGTTTTATTCTGCGTCCCTCTAGAATGTTCCGACAGCTCCCGTTCACTTTGAATGGACGTTCCCAGCCTTCAGCGGGCGGATTCTTTTTTCGATAACGGTTAACGCCCGCTGCCCCCGGCAACAGGTTTAGTCACTTCAGTTACCGTATCACTCCGCAGGTAGTTCGGCCATTTTGAAAGTAAATATTGTAACGGCTGTTTTATCCAATCTGTTAGAGTAGTAGCAGGAATAAACCGTAGAATAAGAGCGATAATGTAACGACCACGTGTGGACAACATATTATCCTTTGCTAAAAAGCTGAATGTGTTAAAGGTGTGTTTGTTTAATGTTGTCAGTTTCCAAGTGTCTGTTGTTCCCAAATGTTTCCTTCATTTACACTAATGACATGTGAGCAGTTAATGTGGTGTTGGTTCATGTTCATTTACAGCTGCACTCACTAACGCTCTGCCTAAAAAACATTAAAGTGGTCTTTTATCCACTACCGTCACATTCATATGCATCCTTTTACTAGCCTAGGATCTAGACTGTCCCCAGTGGCCGCAAACTGCATTTGCTACGGGGGCAGTCTAGAAAGTCTAGGCGAATTTGTGGGCGGGATAACCGCTGTCTGTCAACGACGCCACGCTATTGGATGGGTAACCAGTCAGAGCCAACCAATCAGAGCGATGACCATGGATTTCGTAGACAGCGTCACCGGAAGAACACACCAGAATGTAGTCTCAAAACGAGTGCAGCAGCTTAGCTAGCTAGTCGGCGTTTGGCTACCAGGCTAGTAGTAGGATTGTAGCACAGAGTTAAGTAGGCTATTTGGTGAGTGTAGAATGGTAGAAAACATAATGGCACTAAACGACTGTTGCCGATCACCAGCGGGTTGTGCAGACCCATGCGTCGTCCCACTAGCGGAGCCAGCTGATAAATCAAACTTTTGCCATTCCCGGTGGGCAACACTCCGACGTCCCTTTTTTCCAAAAACAGCTTAAGTGCCGTTTTCTGCTCCTCTCGCAGGGAAAACTGTAATTTTAAATCACCTAGCGTTGCTGCCAAAGCCAGCTCCAATGGTTGTTCCTGGTGATGAGCCATGTTGTCTAGCAGCTAGCAACTGGTGTTACGGCAATGTGTGCTAGCTAGCAGCTACGCCTTCTTCTTCTCTTTGGTGTGCTAGCTGCTACGTCTCTGCGACTACAACATTACGTGTTGTATTTGTGTCGTCATGAGGCAGGGCGGGCTCCAATCCCGCCCCTCGCGATTTGATTGGTCCGACCCATTTTGGATTTTCAGATCTGAGGCTGTCTAGTCTGTTTCCCCGTAACAAATACCATTTGCGGCCACTGGGGACAGACTAGATCCTAGGCTATCCTTTTACTTCACTGAGCTTTGTTTGAACTATTACAATGAATATGTGACTTTACCCCTGAACACCTACTGTTGTGAATATGCAACATACCAAAACATGTGTCTATTGCAGTGGTATCTTTTTTCAGTGTTGTTCCTCCTTCCAAACCTTAACCCCCTGACACGACCTAAACATCTTTGGAAGAAAGAAAGGGTTACAGTGATGTACAATCAGTGTGTGGTGTATTAAAGACACACTTATGTCAGCTTTTATCTCACAATTTGGACTTTTTGTAGAAACTTCACACTTCTCCTCACACCCCAGCAGGGGTGTCACAGTCACTGCAGTTCACTTCCACATGAAGCCAAATTTGATCTGCAGTGGACCAGTCAAATAATAACACAATAATACAGAGGAAAGTTTGGAGTTGACATTATTTCTGTTTTAGAGCATTTGTTGTTCACTGTAGTTTAGTGGGCGGAGCCACGTTGCCCAGTTTCCTGCATTCATTCCAGTCTGAAAACGGTGGAGACTGGAGGCTTCAGTTCACCACCGTAATAATAATAATAATAATAATAATAATAATAATAATAAAAACAATAATAATAATAATAATAATAATAATAATAATAATAATAATAATAATAATAATAATAAAACACCAATAATAATAATAATAATAACAATAATAAAAACAATAATAATAATAATAATAATAATAATAATAATAATAATAACAATAATAAAAAACAACAACAACAACAACAACAATAATAATAATAATAATAATAATAATAACAATAATAATAATAATAATAATAATAATAATAATAATAATAATAATAATAATAATAATAATAATAATAATAATAATAATAATAATAATAATGTATTATGTATTTGGTGTGACTCGTGGCTTTTTAAATAAAGTTCCAGCTCAGATGTTCAGCCGCTGCTCTGACATTAAATGTGTTTAAACCACTTTCCTTTTTTAAAATATTTGACTCAAACAGAATAAATGCTTCAGACTGTGTGTGTTCTGCTGATAAAAGTGTCCTTTCAACAGAACTAAAAGCACCAGACGACCCTCAGGCTTCTTTCACTTCCCTTTGTTAGAACCTTTTCTAACGCCGTAGGGCGGCTGTAATCAAGGCTCGACGGCCCAAACCCTGAACAGCTGCTAGCACTTAATTGGATTCAGGAGCTCCAATAATCAGTAAGCTCACTCCTCACTAAAGGAAGTCGACAATTATAATTAAAAAAGGTTCCAGAGGTTTTGATTAGAGTAAACAGTGTGTGTGTAGGTTTAAGTGATGCATCCATACCTGCAGATGAAGTCTGTCTGTCTGTGTTATGGACGTGGTGTTTGTTCTCCTGCACAGTTTTAAAACGTCTGTGTGTCTCCAGGAGTAAAAGTGTAAACTTTCGGAACCGCATCGATGATGAAATAAAAGGTGCAAATAATCTGGTTCAATTCAAAAAGCTTTATAAAAGTGTCCTTCTGCTTAAATATGCAGAGGAACAATTAAATGACACTTTAGGACAGGGGTTGTCAAACTTTTTTGGCCCAGGTCCCCCTTGGAGGGGTGAAATTTTTCCATGTCCCCCCTCATCCTCGCGATACTGAAAATGATAAAAAACCACTTCAACAATGATTATTATGAAACAATGATAACCTTTTTTAATAGTGCTTTTGTGCAAACCAGCCACATTTTCAGGTATTATAATATAAATGAACACTTCAGAAACAACAATTTTAAATAATTTTAAAATAATAAACGGAACAAAAGACACACAAAACCATGTGTGTGTGTGTGTGTGTGTGTGTGACAGACAGACAGACAGACAGACAGACAGACAGACAGAGACTTAATGAGAGGGATGATCTTGTCAAACTCAATATAACTATCAATGTACTTTCTCTTTTTAGGGTTAGGGCGTTTGTTTTTGTCATTGTCATTTTCATTGTCATTTCTTTTACCACTTCTTGAGGAACTTGGCGGACACAAAAATCGATCCATGTTCGCTGCAGGGTGGCTAAAAATAGCCTGTGACTCGCTCCGTCTCAATTTAGTCAAGCTGGCGTCAAACAGCGCTGTTACTTCCGCCCGCTCGCTACAAAATAAAACTTCCGCATTTCAAAATAAAACAGCAAAAAAACCCAAAACAAAACAAAAAACAAAACCGTGAATAATTTCGCGTACCCCCTGGACATGCGCCACGTCCCCCTAGGGGTCCGTGGACTCCAGTTTGAGAACCCTGGCTTTAGGAAACCATTACATTTGCTTTACTTACAAAAATACATAATAAACAAAAATTATATAAACTGTGTTTTTTTTCCTTTATTATAAAGTGTATGTCCATAAATAAAAATGTGCAAGTGCTGCAAAAATAGACCACCTGCAATAATGGTGGAGGGTCAGTTTTAAAACATATGGACATTGAAATGAAACTGTTATTGTATTGATGAGTTCTCTGAACTTCAACCTACTCTGTTGACTGGTGACGCCTTATTTTGATCCATGTTCTGTATTTTATTTATTTATTTATTTATTTTTAAGAGGAACTGCTCAAATAAAAATGTGACCCACCACCACCAAACCAGGCATAAGTCGCACTGAGCCGTTCAGAGCTACAGCCAAATTTAGGCTGGAAGGTGATTTGTTATTAGTGTTTACACCTTATCAAAAAACGGTACCTTAACACCTCTATGTTCACTTCCTGTGGTCATTACATTGAAATCCAATCAATAAAGGTGTTTATTGAGTCAATTATTTAAGCGGTGACAAAAGTTCAGGTATTGCTGAGCAAAGACAAAGACGACTTCCACCTCTTTTCGCCGAACAAAACGATCTCCGTTCCGTGGGTAAACACCCAAGTGTTTGGTACGAGGTAAAAGCTTATATTGAATGTTCTGTCCAATGGTGTAAGCCAAATGATTATAATACGTCACACTTCTGTCCTATTATTATAATATATAAAACTTCTGTGACATGTCCATCAGAGTGTCCTTTAACATCTGTCAACAATTTGTGTCAATCGGATACAAATTATTATGCGTTGCTAAGGACTTCCTACCCCAAAACAGTCCAAAACTTTAACGGACAATATCTCAAAATATGCAAATTGTAAAATATGTCCAAATGTGGATATTAAAATGACCATAACTTTGGTTCTACTTGTGATAGAAACATCATTTTTTCACCATCTTAAACCTTAGTTTCCACTCTACCAAGATACACACATAACTCTGTTTGGATTTACACACACTTATGCCTGGTTTACTGGTGGGGGGTCACAAATAATTGAACTGAAATCCTCTAGGGGGCGCTAACAAGTCACATTACAGAGGGTTCAACAAACATGGCATCTGTTGAAGCAGTAATTTACTGTAGAGGCATGAAAAACAAACCAGAAATAATAACTTTGACTGTTTATTGCAGAATTTTCACTTTTCTTTTTGAGTTTTTGACTTTTTTTTTTATGGGTTTAATGTACGTGGGTACGGGTTAGTAAAGCGACAGATGGAGGCTAACGTCGAGAATTAGCTAATGTCGACGTTAGCATCATAGCAATTCCCCTAGTGAGTACACAATAGGATTTTTCTGTTGTTTTTTTAATTATTGAAGAAAATAAACTTTATGGCAGAGCATTAATCATATTTTATTCATCACAGTTAAATGACTGAAGGAAACTGAAGTGGAGCTGCACGTGAAATTAAATGAACTTAAAATGAACTATGGGCGGCACGGTGGTGCAGTGGTTAGCGCGGTGGTGCAGTGGTTAGCGCGGTGGTGCAGTGGTTAGCGCGGTGGTGCAGTGGTTAGCGCGGTGGTGCAGTGGTTAGCGCGGTGGTGCAGTGGTTAGCGCGGTGGTGCAGTGGTTAGCGCGGTGGTGCAGTGGTTAGCGCGGTGGTGCAGTGGTTAGCGCGGTGGTGCAGTGGTTAGCGCGGTGGTGCAGTGGTTAGCGCGGTGGTGCAGTGGTTAGCGCGGTGGTGCAGTGGTTAGCGCGGTGGTGCAGTGGTTAGCACGGTGGTGCAGTGGTTAGCACGGTGGTGCAGTGGTTAGCACTCGTGCCTCACAGCAAGAAGGACCCTGGTTCGAATCCCGTACCAGACCTTTCTGTGTGGAGTTTGCATGTCCTCCTCGTGTCCGCGTGGGTTTTCGCCGGGCACTCCGGTTTCCTCCCACCATCCAAACACATGCACTGATAGGTTAATTGGTTAATCTAAAATTTTCCATAGGTGTGAATGTGAGAGTGATTGTCTATATATGTTCAGCCCTGCGATGAACTGGCGTCTCATACAGGGTGTACCCCGCCTTCACCCATTGTAGCTGGATTAGGCCCCCAGTGACCCCCGTGACCTGAGTGCGGATAAAGCGGGTTCAGATAATGAATGAATGAAAATGAACTATCACCATGTTTGCATCTTTCAGTGTAAGGTGAACTGTTAATGAACGGTTTATTTTTGAGGTTTTTTTCATATATAAGGTTCATTAAGTCAAACTAAACATTTTGATTAAACAAACTTTAAAAAAGTCCAAATCATGAGACAAAAAGTTTAAATTCCCAATCGCTAAACACAAACAGAATTAATCCATATATAAGACGCACTGAGGTTTTGGGAGAAAATTAAAGTATTTTAAGTGTGCCTTTGAAAAATGGTTTAATATTGTTTATATAACACTGAATCACTGCCAAATAATAAAGATAAAGAAAGATAGAAAGTCCAAAGGATGGGGTGTAACGGTATAGAAACATCATGGTTCAGTAAACACTGGTTTTGAAGTCACAGTTCGGTTCATTTTCGGGACAGTATGGAAACAAACTATTGTCTTCCTTAGCACGGTAAAAAAAAAAGTTCAATATAAAAATGGAAACAGGAAATAATTCAAAGTGCTGCTTGGTACCAATAAGTTAAATGATAGATTCTCAAATGATTAATTAACATTAAATAATTAATTCCTTTTAAAGAGTAAAAAAAACTTTTTTCAACATCTTAAGGTGTCATTCCTTTTGGAATCTGATAGGTCACCCAGAGTTACCATGGTGATAGGTCACCCACGGTTACCAACACATGCAGTGTTTGCTGCGTGGTGTGTCCCCTCCACTGTCTGCGTGGTGTGTCCCCTCCACTGTCTGCGTGGTGTGTCCCCTCCACTGTCTGCGTGGTGTGTCCCCTCTACTGTCTGCGTGGTGTGTCCCCTCTACTGTCTGCGTGGTGTGTCCCCTCCACTGTCTGCGTGGTGTGTCCCCTCCACTGTCTGCGTGGTGTGTCCCCTCTACTGTCTGCGTGGTGTGTCCCCTCTACTGTCTGCGTGGTGTGTCCCCTCCACTGTCTGCGTGGTGTGTCCCCTCTACTGTCTGCGTGGTGTGTCCCCTCCATTGTCTGCGTGGTGTGTCCCCTCCACTGTCTGCGTGGTGTGTCCCCTCTACTGTCTGCGTGGTGTGTCCCCTCCACTGTCTGCGTGGTGTGTCCCCTCTACTGTCTGCGTGGTGTGTCCCCTCCACTGTCTGCGTGGTGTGTCCCCTCCACTGTCTGCGTGGTGTGTCCCCTCCACTGTCTGCGTGGTGTGTCCCCTCTACTGTCTGTGTGGTGTGTCCCCTCCACTGTCTGCGTGGTGTGTCCCCTCTACTGTCTGCGTGGTGTGTCCCCTCCATTGTCTGCGTGGTGTGTCCCCTCCACTGTCTGCGTGGTGTGTCCCCTCTACTGTCTGCGTGGTGTGTCCCCTCCACTGTCTGCGTGGTGTGTCCCCTCTACTGTCTGCGTGGTGTGTCCCCTCCACTGTCTGCGTGGTGTGTCCCCTCCACTGTCTGCGTGGTGTGTCCCCTCCACTGTCTGCGTGGTGTGTCCCCTCTACTGTCTGTGTGGTGTGTCCCCTCTACTGTCTGCGTGGTGTGTCCCCTCCACTGATGGATTTACCATCATTCATAGAAAACAACAGAGAAACCAGACACTCAGTAAAAGTCTGTCCACTACACGTCACCAGGACATTGGCCCCACCCACCTGGGGTTAAGCCCCTCCCCTATTGTATCAAACTGGTTCATGTTTCTCTGTGGAAATAAAGACAGTTTTTTTACTGCACATTTTCTAAACAAGTGACATCACCAAACCTAGCTGGATGTTACTCTGGGATGGTAAACACACACAGAGCCAGAGGGGAGGGGGGAGTGTTCCTTCACACATTCTGAGCCAATCACAGACGCCTCATCAGCGCGTCATGGACATGTATGAGGAAGTAGAAGTAAACTGTGTTGTTCCACCTCCAGTCATTTTTCTACTGTCACCTCTGTATGATGTAAACATGGTCACATGGTCACATGGTCACATGGTCACATGGTCACAGGGTCACAGGGTCACATGGTCACAGGGTCACAGTGTCACATGGTCACATGGTCACATGGTCACATGGTCACAGGGTCACAGGGTCACATGGTCACAGGGTCACATGGTCACAGGGTCACATGGTCACATGGTCACAGGGTCACAGTGTCACATGGTCACATGGTCACATGGTCACATGGTCACAGGGTCACATGGTCACATGGTCACATGGTCACAGGGTCACATGGTCACATGGTCACATGGTCACAGGGTCACAGGGTCACATGGTCACATGGTCATATGGTCACATGGTCACATGGTCACAGAGTCACAGGGTCACAGGGTCACATGGTCATATGATCACATGGTCATATGATCACATGGTCATATGGTCACATGGTCACATGGTCACATGGTCACAGGGTCACAGGGTCACATGGTCACATGGTCACATGGTCACATGGTCACATGGTCACAGGGTCACAGGGTCACATGGTCACATGGTCACATGGTCACAGTGTCACATGGTCACAGGGTCACAGTGTCACATGGTCACATGGTCACATGGTCACATGGTCACAGGGTCACAGGGTCACATGGTCACATGGTCACATGGTCACAGGGTCACATGGTCACATGGTCACATGGTCACAGGGTCACAGGGTCACATGGTCACATGGTCATATGGTCACATGGTCACATGGTCACAGAGTCACAGGGTCACAGGGTCACATGGTCATATGATCACATGGTCATATGATCACATGGTCATATGGTCACATGGTCACATGGTCACATGGTCACATGGTCACATGGTCACAGGGTCACAGGGTCACATGGTCACATGGTCACATGGTCACATGGTCACATGGTCACATGGTCACAGAGTCACAGGGTCACAGGGTCACATGGTCATATGATCACATGGTCATATGGTCACATGGTCACATGGTCACATGGTCATATGGTCACATATAAACTGACTGTATTTGTTCGATATAAAGCTGTATGGAACCCAACGTCTGTTTTCAGCACAAGTACTTGTACTGTTACGACCTTATGACATAAAAAGTTGAAATTCCCAGTCATTAAAAACCAACAGAATTAATCCACATATAAAACGCAGAGAAAATTAAAGCCTTTAAAGTGTCGCCTTATCGTCTGGAAAATACACTACTTTTATTTGACACCTTTACAAACTGTTTAATAGTTAATATCTTATTACATTTGCACTGTTGAACGTCCTGTTACTGCTGCACTGTTTCCAATGGAACATGTTTTTACACCAGTTCAACATTCAGACCAATGTGGTTAAATATTAACAAGCTGAAAATTGGATTTGACTAAACAAATAAACAACAATAATAATAATAATAATATTGAAGTGAACTGAAGTACAAGTAATAATACTGTATACTGAAGTACAAGTACTCATTCAACTGCTTTACTGAAGTAAAAAAAAATAAAGTACAACTACTGAACTGTAATAAAGTACAAATTAAAACTCTTTTTTTTTTTACTATGGATGAAATAATACTGAAAAAAGTCAAAAATATCCAAAAATAAATCCTTTAAAAGAGAGTTGGTGTATTGATGATGTGTTCTATTGGGTCATGGTTCTGAGTTTAGTGGATATGAACAGAACATTTAGGAAAAATACAAAAGATTTCAAAAGAACAGAATTATTACATTAAAAAAATCTAAATCGCGACATAAAAAGTACAAATTATAATATATTAAATCACAATTTCTGATTTATGACTTTTTTTCGCACATTTCACATTTGCTAGTTAATGATTATTGTAATGTGTGTGTCTGCAGAGACGTATCATCCATTTGAATAAAGGTCAAAGGTCAAGGTCACAATTAACTAAAATGTAAAAATCACATTATCAGAACTCCAGAACAGAGGGTCACGGAAATTTCAGATTGGTACCAAACGATGCAGAATGAAGATTTATATAATTTTAATAATTGGTGTTATCACCTACGACCAATAGTTTTTCAGTTTTCTGGAGGTCAAAGGTCACATGTGGCCAAATTAACTTGTGTAAAACTGTTTGTGTCAAACATAAACATATCACGCTATAACTTAATCATAGATATAGTTATAGTTATAACATTTATATAAATGTAAAGAGTATAAAGTACATATATTTATATAAATGTAAAGAGTATAAAGTACAAATATTTATATAAATGTAAAGAGTATAAAGTACAGATATTTATATAAATGTAAAGAGTATAAAGTACATATATTTATATAAATGTAAAGAGTATAAAGTACATATATTTATATAAATGTAAAGAGTATAAAGTACATATATTCATATAAATGTAAAGAGTATAAAGTACATATATTTATATAAATGTAAAGAGTATAAAGTACAAATATTTATATAAATGTAAAGAGTATAAAGTACAAATATTTATATAAATGTAAAGAGTATAAAGTACATGTATTTATATAAATGTAAAGAGTATAAAGTACATGTATTTACAGTATATAAATGTAAAGAGTATAAAGTACATATATTTATATAAATGTAAAGAGTATAAAGTACAAATATTTATATAAATGTAAAGAGTATAAAGTACATATATTTATATAAATGTAAAGAGTATAAAGTACAAATATTTATATAAATGTAAAGAGTATAAAGTACATATATTTATATAAATGTAAAGAGTATAAAGTACAAATATTTATATAAATGTAAAGAGTATAAAGTACATATATTTATATAAATGTAAAGAGTATAAAGTACATATATTTATATAAATGTGAAGAGTATAAAGTACAAATATTTATATAAATGTAAAGAGTATAAAGTACATGTATTTACAGTATATAAATGTAAAGAGTATAAAGTACATATATTTATATAAATGTAAAGAGTATAAAGTACATGTATTTACAGTATATAAATGTAAAGAGTATAAAGTACATATATTTATATAAATGTAAAGAGTATAAAGTACAAATATTTATATGAAAATGTTGGGAGTAAAAGTAAAAAGTTTCCATAAAAATAAGTACTACAGTAGAGTAGCTAATACCTGTAGTTAAATAGTTCTTTGCAGTGACTCCGCCCCTCTTGTGTTTACAGATGTATCGGTCAGTCTGCTGTCGCTGCTCGTCACCACCTGTGGTCTCGCGCTCTTCAGCGTCTCCCTCTTCGTGTCATGGAAGTTGTGTTGGGTTCCACTGAGCGGACGCTTCCTCCCAGACGTCCTGAAGGGGGCGCACTTCCTGGGAGGAGACCAGCAGCCTGTCCTCACAGAGGTAAAGAACAACAGCTGAGCAGAGGGTTAGGGGTCAAAGGTCAGGGATCCAACATAAAGCAGTGCAGGACGAATGTTAAAAAGTCAGATATGAACAGATCAGTGTAAGTTTGTGACAGTTTTATTAACACTTTAAATCATGACTAAACACCTGTGTGTTTATACTTAGAATATTTTCACAGTTTTTCTCGTCTTTCGGTGTTTTTTCTCGTACCTCTAAAACCTGACAAACAGCTCAAACATGAGCAGTATGTGTCGTTGAGTCACTGTGGTTATTTTGGACTGATGGAGGCGGGGTTTAAGCCAGTGTGAATGGAATGTTCTAGAACACATTGATACAGAAGCAGCAGTTAAATCAACACTTTATCATAATCTGACTGAAGGACACACACACACACACACACACACACACACACACACACACACACACACACACACTAACATCTATACGCGACAGCTTTCAGTCAAATGCCATGATTATGGTGCAACTCTTCATCATCATCATCATCATTTACAATGGATTAGTAAATATTCCACTAGAAACAAACTGTAAAGTGAATGGATCATAATGTGCAGACAGTGTTTGGAAGTAGATCTGGTAGATCTGGTAGATCTGGTAGATCTGACACCAAGATCCCTTTGGACTAAAACCTTGTCTCTTCTTCATTGTATTTCATTCACATTTTGAGCCCAGCCTAAAATATTCAGTAAAATGAACAAAAATTCCAGACTAATCTTGGACACTTGATCCAACCATCATCTCAGACTTCATTTGTCTTCATCACTAACCTTCCAGAACCTTCTGACTGTAGACCAGTGGTATTGGACGGTGATAAAGATGACCAGAATTAAACCAAATAATTAATAAAATGAACAAAAATGACAAAAACATTACATTTTCTTATCTTGTAAACTTTCACCAACCATCATCGCAGACTTTTCATTTTCTTTCTCACTAACACATTCCATTAGTTTGATTCTAGAACCTTCTGACCAGTGTACATTAGCCAAGGTCACTTTTTTTATTGGATGCTAACCGACACTTTTGTCGTTTTTTTTTCTCTGATTCATCGTATTAAAATCATGTCAGATTGAACACATTGAATATTTTCTAAAACGCTGTCGTGTCCAGTGTCCATCGTTGACTGTCAGCAGACATATGTGTGTCCATTGTCTTCCTGTTTGTATGGTTTCTATTTTAAACTGCTGATTATATTCCAGAACCTTCCAGCTCCTCAGAGTAAAACACTTACTTATGGTCGTCCTCACCTGTTCTACGACTGCAGGGGACACGTCTGTTAAAGACAACAGTTATGGGACAACTTCCATCTGTCCCTCTGCCCCTTTGTCCATCTGCCCCTTTGTCCATCTGTCAATCTGCCCCTTTGTCAATCTGTCCCTCTGGTCCATCTGTCTATCTGTCCCTTTGTCCATCTGTCCCTCTGGTCCCTCTGTCTATCTGTCCCTCTGCCCCTTTGTCAATCTGTCCCTCTGGTCCATCTGTCTATCTGTCCCTTTGTCCATCTGTCCCTCTGGTCCATCTGTCTATCTGTCCCTCTGCCCCTTTGTCCATCTGTCTATCTGTCCCTTTGTCCATCTGTCTATCTGTCCCTTTGTCCATCTGTCTATCTGTGCCTCTGCCCCTTTGTCAATCTGTCCCTTTGTCAATCTGTCCCTTTGTCAATCTGTCCATCTGTCCCTCTGGTCCACCTGTCCCTTTGTCAATCTGTCCCTTTGTCCATCTGTCTATCTGTCCCTCTGCCCCTTTGTCAATCTGTCCCTTTGTCAATCTGTCCATCTGTCCCTTTGTCCATCTGTCCCTCTGGTCCATCTGTCTATCTGTCCCTCTGCCCCTTTGTCAATCTGTCCATCTGTCCCTTTGTCCATCTGTCCCTCTGGTCCATCTGTCTATCTGTCCCTCTGCCCCTTTGTCAATCTGTCCCTCTGTCCATCTGTCCCTTTGTCCATCTGTCCCTCTGGTCCATGGACTCAATATAGACTTTCTTAAAACATTTCTTAAAATGTCGTAGGTAGTTACAATATATTTGACATAAGGTATATAAATAAACTAATTTTATACAGTAGCACCTCTACTTATGAAATTAATTTGTTCCAGAAGTGTTTTCGTAATGTACATTTTTCGTAAATATAGTTTCATTTTACATGTAAAAGGTCTACTTCGTTCCAAGGCCCCCAGTACTTACCTTCAAACCCTTTAAAAATGATCAAAATGTACAGATGTTGTATAAATATGTGACCCCCCACCAGTAAACCAGGCATAAGTGTGTGTAAATCCAAACAGAGTTATGTGTGTATCTTGGTAGAGTGGAAACTAAGGTTTAAGATGGTGAAAAAATGATGTTTCTATCACAAGTAGAACCAAAGTTATGGTCATTTTAATATCCACATTTGGACATATTTTACAATTTGCATATTTTTAGATATTGTCCGTTAAAGTTTTGGACTGTTTTGGGGTAGGAAGTCCTTAGCAACGCATAATAATTTGTATCCGATTGACACAAATTGTTGACAGATGTTAAAGGACACTCTGATGGACATGTCACAGAAGTTTTATATATTATAATAATAGGACAGAAGTGTGACGTATTATAATCATTTGGCTTACACCATTGGACAGAACATTCAATATAAGCTTTTACCTCGTACCAAACACTTGGGTGTTTACCCACGGAACGGAGATCGTTTTGTTCGGTGAAAAGAGGTGGAAGACGTCTTTGTCTTTGCTCAGCAATACCTGAACTTTTGTCACCGCTTAAATAATTGACTCAATAAACACCTTTATTGATTGGATTTCAATGTAATGACCACAGGAAGTGAACATAGAGGTGTTAAGGTACCGTTTTTTGATAAGGTGTAAACACTAATAACAAATCACCTTCCAGCCTAAATTTGGCTGTAGCTCTGAACGGCTCAGTGCGACTTATGCCTGGTTTGGTGGTGGTGGGTCACATATGTGTTGTTAGAAAATGTAAAGGACCAGGAGCCATTGTCTTCTGGTCAGCTGACTGTGTGTCAAAAGTATTTATGCATCTGAAGCAGGAGCACCTTACAAAGACTGCAGACTGAGGGACGATTGTGGTTAAATACAACAGAATATTTGTGTGTCACGTCTGAATCTAAACGACAACAAACGTTACGTCTTTATGTCACATATGTTTACGTTACATTCATACACTGAGCAGGTAAAGCAACAAACATGTGGGACAACCTGGATCCTACAGATCTTCAGCTGCACTAGCATTAGCATTAGCACTAGCACTAGCATTAGCAGCTCTAGTAAATGTACAAGAGTGGTTTCAGTTATTGTACAGACATTACACACATACCATAGATGAACAGAGACGGGTGGACAATTACAAACGTCAAAGACAGAAAAGGACATGTGGGCGGGTCTATCACAGTACCAACTAGTGGCCTAGCATGACTAACCAATCATATTTCACTACTGTTGCATCTTCGTATAAACAAGGATTTCCTCCTGAACACACTCGTCTAAACGCAGATGAAAAACTGAAGACGAGAGGACACGTTAGCGTCTTCAGTTTTCATCGTCTCCGTATAAACGTAGCCTCAGACTTTAACAAACTGAGAACTTTGATTGTAATTTTAATTAATAAACTTTGAACAAAGATAGATTTTTTTTTTTTATTGTAAAACTACTTTCCTGACAGTCAAATAAAACCACACAGACTCCAGTCGTTCGTTCTGTAAAATATATTTAACTTTTATATTTTTTCCAAGACAGCAGATAATTTAACCTAACTCACTCTGGGTTAATACAAACCAACTGAACTTTAGATATTTATTGCATTTGAATTGTATTTTAATAGTAGTTATTATCTTTTGGTTTGTTACAGTAAAGCTCTCTGTGACTTCCTGTGTGTAAAAGTACAATATAAAAGTATAATGTACTTTATTGTCCAATGACCCTGATCACACCCGAGCTCACAGGTGTCAAACATACGGCCCAGGGGCCAAAAGCAGCCCGCCAAAGGCTCCAACCGAATTTGTAGGGGAAGATTTATGACTCCTCGCTTCATTTTCGAGGGACGACTCACTTTGGAAGTTCACTCCAAACAAAGTGAAGTGGTACTGGTGGTACCAGAACTGAGAAGGACACTCCTCCTTCACCTTCACTTTTTTTCTGCTGAAGCCAATGACAGGTCAATTTGAACTTAAATTAAGTTGGAACATCTAAGATCATCCCATGAGCAGTGAGTCAGGGTAAACTTATGAGCACGAGTGTGATGAAGTTAAAGGGACAGTTCAGTATTTTTGTTTGTCATCAGTGTCTTTACTCTAGTGCACCCATAGTGACTCCGCCCCTCTCTTCTGACTGGGCAGCTGTGGTTCAGTTGGTAGAGTGGGTCGCCCAATGACTGAGAGGTTGGCGGTTCGCGTCCCGGCTCTGGCTGTCCACATGTCGAAGTGTCCTTGGGCAAGACACTGAACCCTGACTTAGGCCCCCAGTAGGACTGACCTTTGACCTTAGAAACCTACTGGTGTATGAGTGTGTGTGAATGGGTGAATGAGAGGCTAATGTAAAGTGCTTTGAGCACCATGAAGGTGGAAAAGAACTATATAAATGCAGTCCATTTACCATTTACTCTGCCCCTCACTTCTGACTCCGCCCCTTTACTCTGGTCCACCCATAGTTCAATTCAATTCAATTTTATTTATAAAGCCCTAAATCACAACAAAGTCGTCTCAGAGGGCTTTACAAAAACACAATCAACTACAGAAATACATGAAAAAGTCCCAGGCATCCCCTGTCCTTAGACCCTCCCCCTGTCCTTAGACCCTCCCCCTGTCCTTAGACCCTCCCCCTGTCCTTAGACCCTCCTTCTCGGCAAGAAAAAACTTCAAAACCCAGTGGGAAAAAGAAGAAATCTCAAGGAGAACCACATTGAAGGACAGATCCACTCCCATGGACGGACAGACTATAGATGAACGTCCATGTATAAATGCAGGAGGGGGGGCTGGTCCAGACAGGCAGGGGCGGTGGTCCGGGGTCACAGGTCGAGGGGCGGAGTGACTGCGCCCCTCTCTTCTGACTCCACCCCTTTACTCTGGTGCACCCATAGTGACTCCACCCCTCTCTTCTGACTCCGCCCCTTTACTCTGGTGCACCCATAGTGACTCCGCCCCTCTCTTCTGACTCCGCCCATTTACTCTGGTGCACCCATAGTGACTCCGCCCCTCTCTTCTGACTCCGCCCCTTTACTCTGATGCACCCATAGTGACTCCGCCCCTCTCTTCTGACTCCGCCCCTTTACTCTGGTGCACCCACAGTGACTCTGCCCCTCACTTCTGACTCCGCCCCTTTACTCTGGTGCACCCATAGTGACTCCGCCCCTCTCTTCTGACTCCGCCCCTTTACTCTGGTGCACCCATAGTGACTCCGCCACAGTGGACTCCACAGGACCCCCCACAGTGTCCTGTGAGCCCAGTTCTGGTCCAGTTTTGGTCAAAGCCAAAGAAAAACGTGTTTCTTCTCAAAACAGTATGTGTTGGAATAAGTGATTTATTTACATAACAAAACTGTCACAGAACAAAAACTCACACCTGGTAACTGTTTGGAGCTACTATCTCTCTATAGTGATTAATGTGCTAGCGTTGTCACTGCTAACAGCTGTGCACCTGCACGTAGCAGGTGCTAACACTGCTAACAGCAAACACTGCTAACAGCTAACACTGCTAACAGCTAACACTGCCCAACAACTGATGAAAGTAGTTTGATAAGACAAACAACTGTTAGCAACGACAATGACCATTTATCATTTTGGTCATTTTTGTTCATTTTATTGAATATTTTTGTAATTTTTATTTCGTGAATATTCTCACTTTGACCAAAACCAGACCAGCACTGGGCTCACAGGACCAGAGCTTTGCAGAGACCTTTGGTGGGGCAGGGGCTCAATGTTTTTTTAAAAAGGGCACATAAAACTACATTTTCAAACAAGCTTACCAACAACCACTGTTGGTAAGCTAGTGTCGCAGTTTCACATGATGTCTGTGGCCACTGGCACACACACGACCTGTAATGGAACAGAACAATTTGGAAACAGGTTCATTTAACAGTAACAGTCATGCTTGTAGGTTATTGTTTTCTGGTGACGTAGAAAAGGTTTGCCTACTCTCTCTGTTTTAGGAACTAAGTCAACTAACTTAAGCTTAAGCTAGGTCTACTATAAAACAGTAGTAGAGTCTAGTTCATATTCTAGAATATTTGAAGCTGCCACATTACTGAAATGGATCATAGAGCAAAAGGTTGCGCTATATTACACAACCCAATGCAATAAACAGCCCTAAACTATTTATTATCTGGTTCTCTCATGAATTCTACAACATACACGGTCAGATAAGGAATGAAAGACAACCACTGTCTGTGTTGTGTTGTGTTTTTGGTTGATGAAGGCTGACACTCTTTATATTTTAATATATATTTATTGTCTCTGTGAAACACTGAAGAAACACACACTGGTCGGTCACGGTCACATTCGGTCACTCAGCACAGCATGGGCTTAATCTTCTCCTACTGGCCGGTGTATTCATAAATAATAATAATTAAAAACTAAAACATAACCAGAAATAAACAAGAGATTTGGTCACAGCCTCATAGAAAAGCACACGTTAGCCTAGCATCTGAGCTATGCTGCTAACCAATCCGGAAACAATAACACACAACTAATTAAATTCATTCAACCCCATGCTACGTACCCAGCACCCACAGGAGCATAACATCACCTCAGTTGCGGTATTACATTACATTATATTATTTTTAGTGTCGTGCTGTGCCCTGAGCACATTAAGCATGGGCTTAATCTTCTCCTACTGGCATCACAGCAATGTTACAGCCTGCATTCATAGCCTAATGAGAGCAATGGGTGACCCTGATACATAGTTTGCTGCATGTAACGGCAAATCTGATTGGCTATATGGTGTTAAGTGGAATCAACTCTGTTACACACGCTTTGAAGGTTTAACTGAACATGTGACGTCATGAATTGTGGCCACAAGGTATTTACGTGTAAAACATTATTTTCCAAATGTATAAATTCACATATGATTAAGGACACGTAGTGGAGAACTTTACTGTTGAAACTCATTTCATTCATTCATTATCTGAACCCGCTTTATCCTCACTAGGGTCACGGGGGTCACTGGGGGCCTAATCCAGCTACAATGGGTGAAGGCGGGGTACACCCTGTATGAGACGCCAGTTCATGGCAGGGCTGAACATATATAGACAAACAATCACTCTCACATTCACACCTATGGACAATTTTAGATTAACCAATTAACCTATCAGTGCATGTGTTTGGATGGTGGGAGGAAACCGGAGTGCCCGGCGAAAACCCACGCGGACACGGGGAGGACATGCAAACTCCACACAGAAAGGTCTGGTACGGGATTCGAACCAGGGTCCTTCTTGCTGTGAGGCACGAGTGCTAACCACCGCACCGCCCTGAAACTCATTTATTTATTTTAAATACAAAGAAGCCAAAAACAGTCCCTGTCAAAAGGGCACTTTGGATGTCAATCAGCAAAGGGCATGTCCCAGAGCCCCTGTCGTACCCCTTCTCTGCATGTGCCTGAACAGGACACTGTCGGGGTAAGTCAGTGTGGGTGCACCAGAGTAAAGGGGCGGAGTCAGTATGGGTGCACCAGAGTAAAGACACTGAAGACAAACACATTCATCTGAAAAATACTGAACTGTCCCTTTAAAATAAGCTAGCTCAAACTTCTCTATCACACACCCAATGCTACCATATTGTCCTCAAGTCTGTCCACTCATCATGTGTCCGTGGTTGTCACTATAACTGACGGCTCTGATGTTTGTCATACAGGTGGACGGCGAAGAGCGGGAGTACAGTGAAGATGGGTGCATGAAAGACCCCGCAGGGCTCCCCACGGCCATTGCGGTTCCAGAGTCAGGCCTAAAGATAAGCCACACATCACCTGACATCCCACTGGAGACCCAGACCAAGGTGGAGAAAAACCACCAGGCCCACACTTTAGCCCGAGACCGAGTCCAGAGGCAGATCACTGAGCCCACCTCATCTGTACGGTGAGTACAAAGCTACTGTCCAAATGTTATACACTCACAAAAGAAGGTACAGCAGGGGTACAAATCTGTAGACTAAGGTACAATAAACACCAATGTACCCCCAAATGTTAATATTTGGACCTACGGTACTGATAAGCAGGGGGCAATTTATCAAAAAACCAGAGGGAATGTTCTGACCCTCATTCTCACATCGATAACATAAATGAGGCTCAAATCAATAAATGTGACCCGCCATCACGAAACCAGGCATAAGTTGCGCTGAGCCGTTCAGAGCTACAGCCAAATTTAGGCTGGAAGGTGATTTGTTATTTGTGTTTACACCTTATCAAAAAACGGTACCTTAACACCTCTATGTTCACTTCCTGTGGTCATTACATTGAAATCCAATCAATAAAGGTGTTTATTGAGTCAATTATTTAAGTGGCGACAAAAGTTCAGGTATTGCTGAGCAAAGACAAAGACGACTTCCACCTCTTTTCGCCGAACAAAACGATCTCCGTTCCGCGGGTAAACACCCAAGTGTTTGGTACGAGGTAAAAGCTTATATTGAATGTTCTGTCCAATGGTGTAAGCCAAATGATTATAATACGTCACACTTCTGTCCTATTATTATAATATATAAAACTTCTGTGACATGTCCATCAGAGTGTCCTTTAACATCTGTCAACAATTTGTGTCAATCGGATACAAATTATTATGCGTTGCTAAGGACTTCCTACCCCAAAACAGTCCAAAACTTTAACGGACAATATCTAAAAATATGCAAATTGTAAAATATGTCCAAATGTGGATATTAAAATGACCATAACTTTGGTTCTACTTGTGATAGAAACATCATTTTTTCACCATCTTAAACCTTAGTTTCCACTCTACCAAGCTACACACATAACTCTGTTTGGATTTACACACACTTATGTCTGGTTTCGTGGTGGTGGGTCACAAATAAACATTTAAAATAATCAGTTTTCTCCAATGGTTCAGTTCAGGTTCAGTTCAGTTTATGGTACAGGGGTGCACCTGGGACCAGGGTTCGGTACTCTCTGGCCGGCGTCAGGTCAAACTGAGCATGAGACCCTTCTCCGGTCGGGTCACATTCGAACCTGGACCTCCCCTCGGGTCGGGCACATTTCCGGTGATGTCCCAAATCAGAGGGGTGGATGAACACACCCCCATCCACCCCAGCTGATATGGACCTTTTCAGCCCTGTAAAAGGTACAAACTAGTTGCCCAACAGTGAAAACTTTTCTTAAAATTGGACCTGGGGCGGCCATGGCTCAGTTGGTAGAGCGGGTCGTCTATTAACTGAAGGGTTGGTGGTTCGACTCCCGCTCATTCCTAGTTGTGTCCTTGAGCAAAGAAACATCACCCTCCTTGCCTCCAGTGTCACTCACACTGGTGTATGAATGAGTATCAATGTTTGGTGGTGGGAGGGACTGTAGGAGTAAAATGGCTGCCACACTTCTGTCAGTCTGCCCCAGGACATCTGTGGATGCATATGTAGTTTACCACCACCAGAGGGAGCATATGAGAGTGAATGAATAATGGATCACTAATGTAAAGTCCTTTGGGTGCCTTGAAAAGCTCTATAGAAATATAACCCATTATTATTAACTAGAAATGCAATCTGAGAGTGCAGACCTACACCAAGGTAGGTACCCCCTCACGATCACCACCAAAATCTAATCATTTCCAGACCTCCCCATTACCTACCTACCTGGAAATTTCATCAAAATCTGTCCATAAGCTTTTGAGTTATCTTGCTAACTAACAGACAGACAAACAAACTGGCAAAAACATAACCGTAATTATTTAGGGTACGACCGGTGCAACAAGCCTTTGTGCTTCTTGGGGGAGTCGCGGGGCGGGGTGGTTCCCAGTGGGTTACTAGCAGTCTAATAACCAGGGTGATTTGGAGGACTAGTTCCATCCTTGTCAGACCCAGGGGATATCAGTCTGTGATTTCAGATGCACATGTGTGGGGGGGTGACAGGATGATTGTCAGTAAAAGCAGAACTGACTTTAACTCTAACTCCTTCACATCAGCTTTACTTGTCCAGGGGTAGGGGTGTGTCAGTTGAAGTTAAGGTAGGGGGAGGGGAGGGGCTTTATCCTCCTTCAAACACAGATTTTCCAGAGGCAGACTCCAAATGGAGGGGTACGAGAAACTTCCCAGAGTACAATGCATATCCTTTTTAAAAAAGGTGACATCAATGACAGAACTACACAAATGTATTTTCACCATAATTAACAGGTTTTCAGTTGTGATAAATGTTGTATTGTATAAAGTTTGACATTGTCATAATGTGTAATGGTCATTTTCTACATAAAACACACATGAAAAAAAAAAGATTTCGATAAAGGTGTAGTAATGGGTGGATGTATAGAAGTACTGTGATTGTACACAGATATTAGTATAAATATGTTCATATCCAGGAGAACGACACACCTACAGCAGCAGACATGTTAGTTTTGTTGTGGTTAAAGCTGTGGTTTTTGGTTACGTAACAACTGGTGGAGTGAACTGATGACGAAGGTGAGTGATGAAGGGGTGTCCCAGTTCAAGCCCCGCCCCTTATGGGTGAAATGGGATTCAGCCTAACTCTCCGGCCACACAGGAGCAGCAAGCGACGCAAACTCAGCAGCAAAAAAAGCGAATGCATCGGCTACATATTGGCTGATACTGATTCATCAGTAAAACCCGATAATCGGAGTCGAGTGAAGCTGGTACCACCTACTGAACACACGACAGTAGATGACGCTCACAGATGAATCAACGCTGTTATTTTAATTAACCCTTTAAACTTCCACTTAATTTCAACTTTCTTAATAAAGTACATTTAATGCAGTTCTTGAACCATTCTTTGTTTGATTATATTAGAAATGAAAACTGGGACATTTGGCCTACATTCAGACTACATTTGGACCACATTTGGACCACATTCAGACTACATTTGGACCACATTTGGACCACATTCAGACTACATTTGGACCACATTTGGACCACATTCAGACTACATTTGGACTACAATTGGACTACATTCAGACTACATTTGGACTACATTCAGACTACATTTGGAACACATTTGGACCACATTTGGACTACATTCAGACTACATTTGGAACACATTTGGACTACATTTGGACCACATTCAGATTACATTTGGAACACATTTGGACCACATTCGGACTACATTCGGACTACATTTGGACTACATTTGGACCACATTTGGACCACATTTGGACTACATTTGGACCACATTCAGACTACATTTGGACCACATTCAGACTACATTCAGACCACATTTGGACTACATTCAGACTACATTTGGACCACATTCGGACTACATTTGGACCACATTCGGACTACATTTGGACCACATTCGGACTACATTTGGACCACATTCAGACTACAATCAGACCACATTTGGACTACATTCAGACTACATTTGGACCACATTTGGACTACATTTGGACTACATTCAGACTACATTTGGACTACATTCAGACTACATTTGGACTACATTTGGACCACATTTGGACTACATTTGGACTACATTCAGACTACATTTGGACCACATTTGGACCACATTTGGACTACATTTGGACTACATTCAGACTACATTTGGACCACATTTGGACTACATTTGGACCACATTTGGACTACATTTGGACCACATTTGGACTATATTTGGACTACATTTGGACCACATTTGGACTACATTTGGACCACATTTGGACTACATTTGGACTACATTCAGACTACATTTGGACCACATTTGGACCACATTTGGACTACATTTGGACTACATTCAGACTACATTTGGACCACATTTGGACTACATTTGGACTACATTTGGACTACATTCAGACTACATTTGGACTACATTTGGACTACATTTGGACCACATTTGGACTACATTTGGACCACATTTGGACTACATTTGGACCACATTTGGACTACATTTGGACCACATTTGGACTATATTTGGACTACATTTGGACCACATTTGGACTATATTTGGACTATATTTTGTAACGGACCACGAAAAACCCAAGCGCAGAACAGGAGACGTATGTAAAAGTCCAAACAATGCTTTATTTGAACACAGGTTAGAATACTGGTACAGAGTGATGAAGACAGGCCCTCGTTCGAGTCTCTAGAGGCTAGGCTGTACTTATCCAAGCCGGGCTCGAAGGTCTTCCTTGGATCCGGGAGCGGAACTGGAATCGGATCGATTCTGGTCCACCGTTGGGGCAGATGACGAGGCTCGTAGTCAGGGTTCGTTCCGGGGTCAGGGCAGGCAGCAGAATTCAGAGTCGGTACACGTTCCAGGGTCAGGGCAGGCGGCGAGAGGCTTAACAGGATCCGGATCGGGTTCAGAAACAGACAGGAGTAAAAGGCAGAAAACGGAGGTCGGACGGAAACAGGACTGGTACACGGAAACACAGAAGAAACAGAATGCTGGATAATCAGAGGACTGGTCATGATAATCTGGCACAGAGTCAGGTCTGAGAGCGGGTTATATACACCTCACCTGATGAGCGACATCTGCTCTCACCAGGTGAGGTGCATCAATGATTATAGCCAGGTGAAAGGTGAAGACAGACACAGAACAGAGACAGGGCAGGAAAACACAAAAACACAAGGAACAGAACATGACAGAACCCCCCCCCCAAGGAACGTCCCCCGACGTTCCACAAACAAAAACACACAAAATACACAAAACCCAACATGGGAGGGCGGTGGGGGATCCGGAGGAGGGCTAGAATTCTTCAGAGACATCCGACTCCATCACCACACCCTCCTCCTCGTACTCCTCCCAGGTCATCTCTTCTGCTTCCGCCCCATCATCTGGCGAACGAGTTCCTGGATGCTCAGACATCCCCTCTTCCTCTTCATCCATGGGAATCTCTGACTCTTCGTCACTAGATGAGGGGTCCGGGATGTCAACGGGGGGCAACCTCGGGCGTCTGGAGTTCGAGGGTTGATTAGGATGGGAGGCATGAAACTGACTAATGAGTCTCTTGTCCAAAATCTGTCGAGCCGGCACCCAAGTCCTTTCTTCCGGACCGTACCCCTCCCAATCCACCAGATACTGAAGGCCTCTCCCCCAATGTCTGGCCTTCAGTAGTCTTCTGACCGTGTAGGCTGGAGCACCGTCAATCATCCTGGGGAGAGGAGGAGACTGAGAGGGAACCATTAGTGGACTCACGGAGACAGGCTTAATTCTGGAAACATGAAAAGAAGGATGAATCTTCAAGGACGACGGAAGAGCTAGTCTTACCGCTACGGGATTGATTATCCTCTCAATAGAAAAAGGACCGATGAACTTAGGAGAGAGCTTCTTCGATTCAGTTCTTAAAGGAAGATCTTTGGTAGACAACCAGACCTTCTGTCCCACCTTATATGTGGGCCCAAGAGACCTCTTCTTGTTGGCCTGCACTGCTTGTCTCTTAATAGATTGCAGCAGGGAGGCCCTAGCGTCTCTCCACACTCTCCTACACTTCTTGAGGAAGGTTTCTACAGAGGGAGAGCATGAGATAATCTCCGAATCAGGGAACAGGGGAGGTAGGTAACCATTACCCACCTCGAATGGCGTCCGGCCAGTCGACGAGTTGATCAGAGAGTTGTGTGCGTATTCTACCCACAGGAGATGCTTGGACCACTGTCCAGGGTCCTTTGACGTGACGCACCGAAGCAGGGATTCCAGCTCCTGATTGGCTCTTTCAGATTGGCCGTTGGTCTGAGGATGAAATCCAGAGGAGAGATTGACCGACGCCCCAAGGAGGTGACAAAACTCCCTCCAGAAAGAGGAAGTAAATTGTGGGCCTCTGTCGGACGTGACCTCAGAAGGTATCCCATGGATCCTAAATACATTTTGCAGAACAGACTGAGCAGTTTCTTTAGCAGAGGGTAACTTGGGCATAGGGACAAAATGGGCCATCTTGCTAAATCTGTCCACAATAGTGAGGATAACCGTGTTACCTTCAGATGGGGGTAAACCCGTGACGAAATCTAAAGCGATGTGGGACCATGGACGGTGGGGTATGGGCAGGGGCCGGAGCTGTCCCGCAGGCCTATTTCTGGAGAACTTATTTTGGGAACAGACAGAACAGGCGTTAACATATCTGGTTACGTCCTCCTTCAAAGAGGGCCACCAAAACCTCCTCTTTACCACTTCCAGGGTTCTATTTATGCCAGGATGACAGGTCAGGTTGGAACCGTGGAGCCACTGAAGGAGATCACTCCTGAAACGAAGAGGAACAAACAGGTGAGTATCCGGACAGATGCTGGGTCCAGGTTCCTCTTCTAGGGCTGCCTTGATCCGTTCCTCCACATCCCATTGGATCACGGAGATTCGGGTGGTCTTAGGAAGAATGGATTCCTCCAGCCCCTCTTCCTCTGAGGGAGAGAGAAACTGTCGTGATAGAGCGTCCGGTTTCACATTGCGAGACCCTGGACGGTAGGAAAGACAAAAACTGAAGCGATTAAAGAATAAAGACCATCGGGCTTGCCTAGAGTTGAGTCTTTTGGCGGTTTTAAGATACTCCAGGTTCTTATGATCGGTCCAAACCATGAAAGGCTCCTTGGCTCCCTCCAGCCAGTGTCTCCATTCCTCTAGGGCTAGTTTAACTGCCAGTAACTCTCGATTTCCAATATCATAGTTCCTCTCCGCGGGTGACAATCGCCTGGAAAAGAAGGCACATGGGTGCATTTTGTTATCAAGGTTACTTCTCTGAGAGAGAACTGCTCCTACTCCAATATTAGAAGCATCCACCTCGACCACGAACTGTCTTTCTGGGTCAGGAAACTGGAGGATGGGAGCCGAGCTAAAAAGTTCTTTCAACTTCCGAAAGGCCAGGTTTGCCTCCTGGTTCCATCGGAAGAGAACTTTGGACGAGGTTAGAGCGCTAAGGGGAGCAGCGATAGTGCTATAACCACGTATAAATCTGCGATAGAAATTGGCAAACCCCAGGAAACGTTGGAGCTGCTTACGGTTGTCCGGAATCGGCCAGTCTGTAACAGCTGCTACCTTGGACGGATCCATCTTGAGCTGGTTCTGACCCACAATGTAGCCTAAGAACGAGACTGTAGGGACATGGAACTCACACTTCTCAGCCTTGACGAACAACGAGTTCTGAAGGAGTCTCTGGAGGACCTGCTGAACATGGTGAACATGGTCCTGTTCAGAACGAGAAAAGATTAATATATCATCGAGATACACAAACACAAATTTGTTTAACATGTCCCTTAGAACCTCGTTAATGAGATTCTGAAACACTGCAGGAGCATTGGTTAAACCAAAGGGCATAACAAGATATTCATAGTGTCCAGTAGGGGGGTGTTGAATGCGGTCTTCCATTCATCTCCTTCCCGGATGCGTACCAAATGGTATGCATTTCTTAGATCCAGTTTGGTGAAAATAGTGGCCCCCTGTAGGAGTTCAAATGCAGAGGAGATGAGTGGCAGTGGATAACGGTTTTTGACAGTGATATCATTGAGACCTCTGTAATCAATGCAGGGTCGCAAAGTCTTGTCCTTCTTGTCAACAAAAAAAAAATCCTGCTCCCGCCGGAGAAGAGGAGGGCCGGATGAGGCCGGCGGCAAGGGCGTCTCTAATGTAATTGTCCATCGCTTCCCGCTCAGGAGCGGAAAGCGAGTATAGTCTCCCCTTGGGAGGTGTGGTACCTGGTAAGAGGTCAATGCAGCAGTCATACTCCCGATGGGGTGGTAGAGACGTAGCCTTCGCCTTACTGAACACCTCCTTGTAGTCCAGATACACGGCAGGAACATGGATCAGGTCTGCAGAGGTGGGTGAGGGGGATGGACTTGTCGTCGACTCCTTCTGTTGGAGACAGAGGGATTCACAGTTCTTACCCCAACTCAGAACGGTCCCATTCTGCCAATCCAGGTGCGGGTTATGCCGACGGAGCCATGGGTAACCAAGGATGACCGGAATCTCAGGTGAGTCTAAAACATGGAATTGAACAGTTTCAACATGATTACCGGAGGTGATCATTGATACCGGTTCAGTCTGATGTGTGATTTTGGCCAAAAGATGACCATCCAGGGCGTGTGCCACTATGGGTTCTTGTAGAGGACTGACGGCAACCCCTAGATTCTTGACCAGACCAGAGTCCATAAGATTACTATCCGCCCCGGAGTCGATAAACACGGACTGCGAGATGACCTCCCCCTTGGGACGGAGCAAAACCTGAAACAGAGGACGGGAGATGGGGACAGAGAAAACAGATCGGCTCAGTAGAATGTCCCCTTTTAATACTGAGCCCGGTCTTTTAATGGACACTCCCGTAGATAGTGTCCTGAGCCCCCACAGTACAGACATAGGTTCTCCTTCCGTCGATGATCCCGTTCCTGCTGCGTGAGTTTGGGACGGAACATTGACCTGGATTCCCTTTCAGTAGGTTGTAATCTGCGGGGTGGCACCGATGACGTCCTGGAAGGGCAGCTAACTTCCTCTCGCTCCCTTCTGCGCTCCCTCAGCCGATTGTCCAGCAGAATCGTCAGGTGGATTAACCTTTCCAGAGAAGCGGGGTCGTCACGTAGCGCCAACTCGTCCTTGAGTTCTCCGTTCAGACTTCTACGGAATAGAGCTCGTAGCGCCTTATCCTCCCAGCCACAGTCAGCGGCCGCAATCCGGAAGGTGATTGCATACTGCGCGACCGGAACGTCTCCCTGTCTCAAAGACAGTAGCCGGGTCTCTGCCTGTCTGCCTCTAACGGGGTGATCAAAAACTAATAACATTTCATTGGTCAACAGGTCATAGTCTGTCCGTAGCTCTGGACGTTGGGTGGAGACTGCCAATGCCCAGGCTGCCGCCTGTCCAGAAAGCAAACTCATCACGAAGGCTGACTTAGATTCACTTGTGACGTAACTGAGAGGCTGCTGACTAAACACTAGTGCACATTGATGAAGGAATTGTCCACATAATCCTAAATCACCCTGGTACCTGACTGGCGTGGGCATGTGAGGTTCCCGGAATGCACCACTGGCCGTTGTAGATGTCTGTAGAGGGGACCGCACATCCATGGAATGTAGCTGAGCTCGGACTTCCGAGATGGCTAATCCAAGCTCCTTCATTCCTGTGGCCAAAACATTGAGAGCTTCACTGTGTTGGGTTGAAACCTCACTCTGTCCCCGGACTGTAGCTAACAACGCCTCAAGTTCCGCTGGGTTCATTTTGGCCAGATTATACTGTAACGGACCACGAAAAACCCAAGCGCAGAACAGGAGACGTATGTAAAAGTCCAAACAATGCTTTATTTGAACACAGGTTAGAATAATGGTACAGAGTGATGAAGACAGGCCCTCGTTCGAGTCTCTAGAGGCTAGACTGTACTTATCCAAGCCGGGCTCGAAGGTCTTCCTTGGATCCGGGAGCGGAACTGGAATCGGATCGATTCTGGTCCACCGTTGGGGCAGATGACGAGGCTCGTAGTCAGGGTTCGTTCCGGGGTCAGGGCAGGCAGCAGAATTCAGAGTCGGTACACGTTCCAGGGTCAGGGCAGGCGGCGAGAGGCTTAACAGGATCCGGATCGGGTTCAGAAACAGACAGGAGTAAAAGGCAGAAAACGGAGGTCGGACGGAAACAGGACTGGTACACGGAAACACAGAAGAAACAGAATGCTGGATAATCAGAGGACTGGTCATGATAATCTGGCACAGAGTCAGGTCTGAGAGCGGGTTATATACACCTCACCTGATGAGCGACATCTGCTCTCACCAGGTGAGGTGCATCAATGATTATAGCCCAGGTGAAAGGTGAAGACAGACACAGAACAGAGACAGGGCAGGAAAACACAAAAACACAAGGAACAGAACATGACAATATTTGGACACTTTGCTTTGTTAGTTTTGGATGTTTTTGTTGGACTATGACTGTTTGTTAGAATATGGTTCCTCTGTGGATAATTAAAGGTTCAGATCAGCTGTTTGACATTTGTATTTTGAACAAATGAGGGATTGTACATGCTGTGGATATTTGATCTGACAGTGTTTATATCTTTTGATGTGTGAGAAGTTGTCAAACTATATTAGGTCATGTGGTTTAGATGATTTGATTAACATTTTTGAACGACTACATGTGGGCCCTTGGAAGTTTAAAAAGTTAAATGAAGACAATATTTGACAACTTAACTGGTCCTGGTGTCTTTTCTTACAGTCACAACTCCATCCGACGTCAGATGAACCTGTCCAATCCAGACTTCAACCCTGCTCAGTTCCAGCGCCAGGAGTCTCTGTCGGGTTTGGGTCGAATCAAACCAGAACTTTACAAACAGCGCTCAGTGGACGCAGAAGACGGGCGTCGGACCGACAGCTGCGGGCGACTCCACTTTATTCTGAAGTTTGACTTTGACCTCGAGCAGCTGATTGTCAAGATCCACAAGGCCCAGGACCTTCCTGCAAAGGACTTCTCAGGGACCTCTGATCCTTACGTGAAGATCTACTTGCTGCCCGATCGCAAAAACAAGCACCAGACCAAGGTGCACCGCAAGACACTCAACCCGGTGTTCGATGAGGTGTTTCTGTTTCCTGTGGCGTACGCCGAGCTGACCGGCCGCAAGCTGCACTTCAGCGTCTATGACTTTGACAGGTTCTCACGCCACGACTTAATCGGACAGGTGGTCGTGGACAACTTCCTGGATCTTGCAGATTTCCCCCGGGAGACAAAATTGTGTCGAGATATACAATACGTCACCTCGGTAAGATTTCAACTTTTATCTATTCAGTGTTTCTACACTAACCTGTTAAACCCTGGGTCTATGATGGGGCTGTTTGGTGTTAAAACGAAATAGAGTATATCTGCAATAACAGGCTCTATGTGCGTTATCTTGGTATGAAAATAAAGATTAGACTTGTAAGATGCCATCAGAAGTGTAAACATCAGTGTAGATGACACTGTGTCAGAGTAAATGCAGATGCAACACTAAATAAATAAAGACATTTAACCCTCTCCCAGGATTTTTTTTTTTATAGTAAACATTAGTGATGCGCGGTTAGGGGGTTTTACAGAAACCCCGCGAGCTTAAATTTGTCTCTAAACTCACATAGTACATTCGCAGCATCTTTACCTTGTGCTTCTAATGTTAAAAGTCATGAAGCATCATTTTTGCCTCCTTTCTAACGTCTCAATATGCACTCCAGCACATAAAATAGACTCCACCCACATCATCACTCTATAAAGCCAACACATACAACGTTTCCGTACAACCTTCGCATCGCCTGTTTTAATCTTCTCCCTGATCAAGTCCCACATTTTCACTCTTATCTCTGAGTGTTCAGGGAGATTTGGCGCTAATAACAAATAACAAAAAGTTGGGATAAAAAAGCATTCAAAACAGGAACTGACGGGCTTGCACATGCGCGAGCCGAGCACACACACACACACACACACACACACACACACACACACACACACACCTCAGCGGGTATTGATCGTCCCTGACCCGCCCCACCCGCATCCGCAATATGTATTAATACTGCGACCCAGCCCGCCCGACTCGCGGGTCACCCGCGGATATCCGCTGGCCAGTGGGTAGCCCGCACAACACTAGTAAACATCACCTGTAAATATATACAATGGCAGTTTTAAAACTTTAGAAAATTATATAACAACATTTGGACAATACCTGTTGAAAAAATGATGTTACTGAAGACGAGCAAAGTGACAGGTTTTAGTGAAGAGATGTCTGGACGTTCTGCAGTTTGGCATCATCTTAGATAACGAGTTATAAAACTAATTTAATCTGATTCACATGTCATTATAGGTGTTAAAAAAACCCAAAAAACAACAACCTTGTTTTGTATTTTTTTAATGTAATCATACTTCTATACATTGTGCGTAATGTGTCTTCAGTAGTGCAACCAACTGTTTCATTTACACAGGGCCGTAGCTCTGGCCTGCATTGGCCCATTTCTGTGATTGACATTTGATTTTAATCCTCTGACCCAATAGAATCACGCTTTAGTCACCAAATGCATGTCAATCACTGTGTTAGCCAATCATGAGTGACGGAATACATGTGACCAGGACTCTAAATTAACTTTTTTCATCACCAGCCAATGTGGCTAGTAGATTTTTTATCTTACTAGCCAATCAGAAATTCAACTAGCCCATTTTTTCCCCCTGACCAAAATGAGACATACGCCTTTAAATTATTTTATTTAACCTTTTCCTCTTGAAATAATTCATTTCTTTAAACATATGATAACATTTTTTTTTTGCATTTTCACATTTAACTCTTAACTTCTTTACTTTTTATCTCCACTGTCCCCATTAAATATCTGTAAACATACACTCACATCACATCTTGTTCCTCTTACATTTTCTCAGTTGGTTCCATATCATTTCTTCAAAAACAAGGAATTACATCATATTAACATGTTCAAATATTCTGAACTTTTATAAACTTCTACAACATTTATTTGTAACAAAAAGTAGAAAATTACAAATGCTGTGAAATACTTTATGTCTCTGTGTCAAACACCAGCCACTCACGACCCCCAAACCATTTTGGGTTAAATGTCGTCTTCTTTTTCTTTACCTCAGGCTCGACAACATCCCCTCCGACCTTTGACCTTTTTCTCACCCCCCACACTCTGAACCTCCCAACCACCCGCCACATTCTTTTTTTTTCGTTCTCATTGACACAACACACGCTTCAGAAAATATTCTCCTTCTTCTATCTCTGAACGTCTTCTTCTTCACCTCAGAGTCGACCGCGCCAAAATGCTCGAAATCGAATGCGATGATGACGCAGCCTGACGCAGCCAATGGATGCATGCGACGTCATCACGGTAGAGTTCATGGGAAATGGACGAACTTTAGTCTTGTCGGTGTTAGAGACTAGAGAAGGTTTTATAATCAGGACACTTTTCTAAAAAAAATTCTATCACTCGCCACCAGCCAAAGTGGCTAGTAAGTGTTTTTTTTACCAAAATGGATTAACACCCACATTTGGCGGGTGTTAATTTAGAGCCCTGCATGTGACACACACTGACGAACGTTTACTTCCCCAATAACAAACCACCTCAGACCCTCAGAGCCCTCCTCATCACTCTCGGACCAGAAAGCCAACCAGGAAGTCTAATTCTTTATTCCACTAAATGTGACGTCATCTGAACGTAAAGACAATATTTCTGCATGTTTTTTAAAAGCAAGTTGTTGTTTTGCTAGTTGGTTGAAAAGTGATAAAAATGGTTCTGTTGGATGCTGTGAGGTCTCTGCTGTGCAGCTAATGTTTGTTAGCTTTGTTTAGAGCGATCAGCTGATAGTCCTGTGTCATTTAAACATGTTTCAAAGTTTTCGGCGTTTACAGCAAAAACGGATTTAATCGATTGTTGTTTGGACTGTGTTTGGTGACCATAAGAATGATTTACATGAGCTTTTAGCTGAGTTTCTGACTTTTCCGTGGATATGCATCATTAACATGTGCATAAAAAATTCTGAATAGGATTCTGTATATTTGTCACTTTACAGCCTCGCTGCCAACAGGTTAAGAAAAAAAAAAAAAAGTTCTTCTTTTCTGCAGTTCAGAAACCTACCGGCATAATACAGCCTCGTCCAGCCTGTCGTATATGGCTGTGATGTTCTGGATAGTTTTAACTTGTGCTGCTTTAACACTAGAAACATCCTCCTGTAGTCCTTTAAGTATACCGCTAACCTGATACCGCTAACCTGATACCGCTAACCTGATACAGCTAACCTTTGTTTTTTCCAAAGTAACTTCAAGTCCCATTAAAGGGTCATTCGTGGAACTGTGGCTGTCGGTAGCATTGTCCTGGATGTAGCGCCACTAGCCACAATAGCATAGTTTACTCCTTTCTTAGCTCTTCTACTCCTCGACGTAGTTGCCATGACGGGTAAAATGTATTCCAAGTACGGTATTTTCCACACTATAAGGCTCACTGGACTATAAGACACACTCTGAATGAATGGTTTATTTTTTAGGTTATTCATATATAAGGCACATTATGTGAAGTCAAAATCATGAGATGGAAAGCTAAAAGAATTAATCTATATTAATCTATATATAAGGTGCACTGCGGTTTTTTGGAAAAATGTAAAGTATTTTAAGTGTCACCTTATAGTCTGGAAAATACAGTAAACATGCTTTAGCAGCTATGCTTTGTTGTGCTATAGTTGACAGGTTCTTTTAACATAAAAACCGCTGAATATACATGAAAATTAGCTATTTTTGTCAGGAGTAATGTTCTAGGCAGCTATCCTTCTCAACCATCCTACGTCACCCCCCTAAAAATGACCAAAAACTATTATCAGAATATGAGATTTTACACATTTGGACTACATTCGGACTACATTTGGACCACATTTGGACTACATTTGGACCACATTTGGACCACATTTGGATTACATTTGGACTACATTTGGACCACATTTGGACTACATTTGGACTACATTTGGACCACATTTGGACTACATTTGGACAACATTTGGACTACATTTGGACCACATTTGGACTACAATCGGACCACATTTGGACTACATTCAGACTACATTTGGACTACATTTGGACTACATTTGGACCACATTTGGACTACATTTGGACTACATTTGGACTACATTTGGACCACATTTGGACTACATTTGGACTACATTTGGACCACATTTGGACTACATTTGGACTACATTTGGACTACATTTGGACCACATTTGGACTACATTTGGACAACATTTGGACTACATTTGGACCACATTTGGACTACAATTGGACCACATTTGGACTACATTCAGACTACATTTGGACTACATTTGGACTACATTCGGACCACATTTGGACTACATTTGGACTACAATTGGACCACATTTGGACTACATTCAGACTACATTTGGACCACATTTGGATCACATTTGGACCACATTTGGACTACATTTGGACTACATTTGGACCACATTTGGACTACATTTGGACTACATTTGGACCACATTTGGACTACAATTGGACCACATTTGGACTACATTCAGACTACATTTGGACCACATTTGGACTACATTCAGACTACATTTGGACTACATTCGGACCACATTTGGACTACATTTGGACCACATTTGGACTACAATTGGACCACATTTGGACTACATTCAGACTACATTCGGACCACATTTGGACTACATTCGGATCATGAGATGGAAAGCTAAAAGAATTAATCTATATTAATCTATATATAAGGTGCACTGCAGTTTTTGGAAAAATTTATTTTAAGTGTCACCTTATAGTCTGGAAAATACAGTAAACATGCTTTAGCAGCTATGCTTTGTTGTGCTATAGTTGACAGGTTCTTTTAACATAAAATATTCTCTTAAACTGCTGAATATACATGAAAATGACCAATTTTTGTCAGGAGTAATGTTCTAGGCAGCTATCCCTCACCCCCTAAAAATGACCAAAAACTATTATCAAAATATGAGATTTTACAGTTGTAACATTTTACTATCATTTCTATTGTGTCTTTTCATACCATGTTCAGTCCAACCCATGGGTCAGAAATTAAATAGTGCTCCTGTTTATTTCCAAACAGTCTGCTCTGATTAGACGTTTGACTGCATATTTATTATTTTGATGAAGTGGTGCAAATCACAGATAAATAGAAGATTGAATGGCTTGTCAGTGTTCTCAGAGACACACGCTAAGCTACATGTTAACCAGGGTTTACAGCTTGACTGCAAACATGAAAAATAATCTAATAGCAGCTTCTTATTGTTAAAATAATTATTTAGATAAAAGCAAAGAGTCACTAGCTGTGTTTCCATTACCCTTGGAAATTCACAAAATGTAAATATCGCTATAAAAACTGGTAATGCAAACACCTGAGTGTGGAAAAAAACACTCAAATATCAATGAAAAGTTTCTACGCTTTTACAAAGTGGTTTTTCAGACATTTCCATATTCAAATATATTGCAAAAGCGTAATAGAAACATGTTTTCTATAATTATACGTCACAGGACGTGATGTACATGGTCACATGATCACATCTCTGGGAGTGAAAATGGTGCGATACACATAGACGTAGGTATTCGTAACCAGGTAACCATGACAACATCTAGATGCAACAGATTTTGGGCGTCCATCTGCCAGCAGTGAAATCTGGAGGGTTGATATTTGAGCAGAGTTACGACACTCCTGCCGAGAACAAGCGTCAATGGAAACACGTTCAAAACACAAATATACTCAAACATTTTAGGAATGTCGCTGTTTTGTGAAAAACTCTAATGGAAACGCAGCGAGTGAAGCTGGATCTCCATAATATCTGCTGTTGATGATAAAAATGAAATATACTAGTGCAGAGCTCATAGAAAATATTAGATTGTTTTCTATTCATGTGTTGTGGAAGTGGGTGAAAGGAGCAGAAAGAAAAACTATAATAATTAGTTGATGCAAATGTAAAATGAAGTTTGTTTATTCATCGTATCCAGACTAAAATGCTCCCAAACTTTCCAAGATTTGGTACTAGTACCTGACGCTGACACTTCTGTATGTTACAGTACCACTCACAGACACTATTGCACATGAGCGACTCTTGGCAGAGATTATAATCATGTGAGATGTCTCACTCTGTTGTAAAAACACGTGTGGCCCCAAAAGGCGACAATGGAATCTATTATTGACTATTTCTATGATCAATTTTTGTCGATAATGTTGAATAATGGTTGAAACCATGAACTAAATCATATCATATTGTCTTTAAAACATCCTCTATGTGTGGACAGTCCGTCTGTAATGGGACACAGACTACACTGTCCCCAACACTAGCTTAAATTTCCTGTCCTTTTCTTTACCTGGGTCAGAATCACTCCAGAAGAACAAAAACTCTGTAAAAGCTTGTACAACAGCAGCGGGACGACATATATGAACGCACTTGTATCTCATTTCCCCTCCAAGTGGAAGTCATGGGTGTTTTTCAGAGGCAGAGACATAGAAATATACTTAGATCCAGTTAATGTTTAATGACAGCAGTAGGAAACACTTGGGGGTAGTGACCCAGATCTGACTGGCTTCGGTTTGACAGAGATGCAGCGACACCATCTACATTACATTATTCACTTGGATAAATCGACAGTTGGTGCACGAAGTAAGTGAGTTAGGAAGTTATATCCTTCTGCCAGGGAATTCCTCATGGTTGGTTTGTCTTGTCCAATAAAGACAACACACTACTGGAGCAAAAACAGCCTGGGACACTTTTTTTTTTTTTGCTGTTCTGGTTTATGGACAAAAGCATCATGACAGGGTCAGGGAGGTGGACCGTACATCTGGCGGTGGGCGGAGTCACAATTACTTTGCAGATTAAATATAAAAAGACATATATCTTCTCTTATTTAGACGACTTTACTGATGTTATTTGTGTCATCCTTATCCTGGAAAGACCTGAAAAGACCTGAAAAAGACCTGAAAAGATCTGGAAAAGACCTGAAAAGACCTGAAAAGACCTGAAAAGACCTGAAAAGACCCGAAAAAGACCTGAAAAAGACCTGAAAAGACCTGAAAAAGACCTGAAAAGATCTGGAAAAGGCCTGAAAAGACCTGAAAAGACCTGAAAAAGACCTGAAAAGACCTGAAAAACACCTGAAAAACACCTGAAAAACACCTGAAAAGACCTGAAAAAGACCTGAAAAGACCTGAAAAGACCTTACTAATGACAACTAACTGCTGTTATGGACTTTCACAAGGTCTCTATATGCTCATTCACACATCACTGGACGTCTTTCGTGTCTT
>CM035788.1:50481035-50533535 GCA_020466265.1 Siphamia tubifer | reverse complement strand
TAAATTAAATTAAATTAAATTAAAATAAAATAAAATACATTAAATTAAATTAAATTAAATTAAATTAAATTAAATTAAATTAAATTAAATTAAATTAAATTAAATTAAATTAAATTAAATAGCTTTTATTCAATGCGTCAGATGTTGTAATAGCTTGTGCTGTTTCTTGTCATGAGGTCAGAGGTCACACATTATTGACCTTTAGTTTCTGTCTTTTAATAAGGGGTAAACTGAAGCACTTATAGATGAACCTGCAGCTGCTGTCGCTGATCAATACTATTGATTGGAGTTAAACCTCCTGGAATTACACAGCTGATAAATGGACTGAGTATCTGTGTGTGTGTTCTTCTATTACTGTCTTTATGGGGACATTCATCTGTTTACAAAGTCACACTATGGGGACCAAAATCCAGGTCCCCATGAGAGTTAAATATAAATGTAGGTCCCCACATGTAAAAATATACATTTGTGTGAAGTATGGAAATACATGCCATTGATGTGTTTAGAGTACAGTGTACTATAGTGTACTACAGAATACTATAGTGTACTATAGTGTACTACAGAATACTATAGTGTACTATAGTGTACTACAGTGTACTATAGTGTACTATAGTGTACTACAGAGTACTATAGTGTACTATAGTGTACTACAGAATACTATAGTGTACTATAGTGTACTACAGTGTACTATAGTGTACTACAGAATACTATAGTGTACTATAGTGTACTACAGTGTACTATAGTGTACTACAGAATACTATAGTGTACTACAGTGTACTATAGTGTACTACAGAATACTATAGTGTACTATAGTGTACTACAGAATACTATAGTGTACTACAGTGTACTATAGTGTACTACAGAATACTATAGTGTACTATAGTGTACTACAGAATACTATAGTGTACTATAGTGTACTACAGTGTACTATAGTGTACTATAGTGTACTACAGAGTACTATAGTGTACTATAGTGTACTACAGAATACTATAGTGTACTATAGTGTACTACAGTGTACTATAGTGTACTACAGAATACTATAGTGTACTATAGTGTACTACAGTGTACTATAGTGTACTACAGAATACTATAGTGTACTACAGTGTACTATAGTGTACTACAGTGTACTATAGTGTACTACAGAATACTATAGTGTACTATAGTGTACTACAGTGTACTATAGTGTACTACAGAATACTATAGTGTACTACAGTATACTATAGTGTACTACAGTGTACTATAGTGTACTACAGAATACTATAGTGTACTATAGTGTACTACAGTGTACTATAGTGTACTACAGAATACCATAGTGTACTACAGTGTACTATAGTGTACTACAGTGTACTATAGTGTACTACAGAATACTATAGTTTACTATAGTGTACTGCAGTGTACTATAGTGTACTACAGAATACTATAGTGTACTACAGTGTACTATAGTGTACTACAGAATACTATAGTGTACTACAGTGTACTATAGTGTACTACAGAATACTATAGTGTACTACAGTATACTATAGTGTACTACAGTATACTATAGTGTACTACAGAATACTATAGTGTACTACAGTGTACTATAGTGTACTACAGAATACTATAGTGTACTACAGTATACTATAGTGTACTACAGTATACTATAGTGTACTACAGAATACTATAGTGTACTACAGTGTACTATAGTGTACTACAGAATACTATAGTGTACTACAGAATACTATAGTGTACTACCGTATACTATAGTGTACTACAGTATTGCATTTATTTATATTTAATTATTAATTGTATTTACTATATATTCTGCAGTATAAGGTGCACTGTTAATGAATGGTGTATTTTTTTTTTTAGTTTTTTCATATATAAGGTGCATTAAATGAAGTCAAAATTATCAGATAAAAAGTAAAAAAATTATCATTAAAAAATACAAATTATCAGATTAAAAAGTCTAAATTATGATAAAAAATAAAAAGTCAAAATTATCAGATAAAAAGTAAAAAAAATTATGATAAAATATAAAAATTATCAGATAAAAAGTCAAATTATAAGTCACTAAGGACAACCAGAATTAATCCATATATAAGGTACACTGTGGTTTTTGGACAAAATTAAAGTCATTTAAGTGTCGCCTTATTGTCCAAAAACTATGGTAATTATTTCAGTTACAGAAGGATGACAGTTCAGGGTCAACCCCACCTCCTCCAAAATCAATGAAAAATTTAATGAAATTATAATTTCTCCTTCCAAATATACTTTATTTTTGAAAATCGGAACACTGGTTTCCGAGACACAGATCTTTGAAATTTGGCAGCCATGCCCTTTTTCACAAAAAAGCGGAAAAAAAACAAATCTCAAAAACTGTTGGTTCGATTTTACTAAAATTAGAAAATGTGTCTTTTCTGGCTCAGGTTTTTACCTATAAACCATATTGATTATTGAATTTGGAGGAGGGAGGGTTTAACTCATCAGGTGATGGAATGTTCAGCGTCGACCACTGTTTGAGCGTCACACAACTATTATTTACAACTGAACATATCGCAATTTTTTATGACATTTTTTTGTTTTGTTTTTCTTTTTTTTTCATATGGTGCAGTTCTAGTACCTGTCCTGTAAATTTCTTGTAACCAAACACAATGTTTGCTTCGAAAATTCATAAATAATGAAAGTGAAGGAGCTGTAAATGTTATATGTGACCCACCACCACCAAACCAGGCATCAGTCGCGCTGAGCCGTTCAGAGCTACAGCCAAATTTAGGCTGGAAGGTGATTTGTTATTAGTGTTTACACCTTATCAAAAAACGGTACCTTAACACCTCTATGTTCACTTCCTGTGGTCATTACATTGAAATCCAATCAATAAAGGTGTTTATTGAGTCAATTATTTAAGCGGCGACAAAAGTTCAGGTATTGCTGAGCAAAGACAAAGACGACTTCCACCTCTTTTCGCCGAACAAAACGATCTCCGTTCCGTGGGTAAACACCCAAGTGTTTGGTACGAGGTAAAAGCTTATATTGAATGTTCTGTCCAATGGTGTAAGCCAAATGATTATAATACGTCACACTTCTGTCCTATTATTATAATATATAAAACTTCTGTGACATGTCCATCAGAGTGTCCTTTAACATCTGTCAACAATTTGTGTCAATCGGATACAAATTATTATGCGTTGCTAAGGACTTCCTACCCCAAAACAGTCCAAAACTTTAACGGACAATATCTAAAAATATGCAAATTGTAAAATATGTCCAAATGTGGATATTAAAATGACCATAACTTTGGTTCTACTTGTGATAGAAACATCATTTTTTCACCATCTTAAACCTTAGTTTCCACTCTACCAAGATACACACATAACTCTGTTTGGATTTACACACACTTATGCCTGGTTTACTGGTGGGGGGTCACATTTGTTCCATTAGGATGAAATCCTGCTCAGAATAGTTTATTTCACAGTTACATTGACAGTGACGGTAAAAGACTCATTTCAAACACTTGATTATGCGCAGAGATGTTGACACACGATCTGACTCAGTTTAAAAGCTGATGAAAAAAGACTAAACATATTATCTTTATCTGGACATGGTTGTCTAACAGTAACTTCATCAACACATGTTCAGGGAATGTTTAATCTAACATGTTCTTGAATTACAACCAATAATGGGATTTTGACCTTTCTGCTCAATGCCACCTTGACCTTTTGACCTTTTGCAATATTGATAATTTCATTATATGTATATATGCATCAGTGTGTGTAATATTATGATAATATATCCAGTATTGATTAAGTTATAACGTTAGCCTTTGTTTTGTTGGGGTTAAAATGTTGATATTTGTGTCTCGTCAGTGGACATTATTACGTTATTCATTAAGGTATTTATATTCTATTTTTAATTATTAATTATATTTAATCATTTCATTTACAGAAGGATAACAGTCAAAAGTATGTTCGGTTTTCAGATCACAGCATATATGGCAGGGTTAAAATAAATCACAATGTCAGTTTTTTCTAATGTCGTGCAGCTCTATTTTATAAACTACATGTGATCTTCATACAGTAGGTGGATGTGCTTTTTTTCTACTTCCTGTAAATGCTCAAATTATGGTCAAATCAGTTTGAAGCCAGTGGTCCAGTTTAAGCAGTGACACACTGAGCTAGCATAAGAAGCTAATAGCAAAACACGTTGTCAGGGTATTTATACATTTTTGTATTTAAAAAAATAATAATAATAATAATTAGAAGAGAAAACACTTTTCAGTCTTTTTTAATTTTCCAGTTTTGACTGTTGGTGTGAACGCAGAGTGTGTAAAAGAAGAACACATGTCACCCCACACTTTAGACCTGGTGTCTCCATCAGCCACAGCTCACTCTCATCACACCTTATTTTCAGACGTGTTAATTGGGCGAAAACCTCAGTATGTGTTCTGACAGGAAATGAGGTTTGATTCAACAAGTTTAATTAATTCTGTTTGAGAAAAACACAAATACACAAAACTAGACTAAGTACATGCTTTATATACTTATATACTAATGTCTGAACATTAACACTATACACTGTGTGAGCATTAACACTATACACTGTGTGAACATTAACACTATACACTGTGTGAACATTAACACTATACACTGTGTGAACATTAACACTATACACTGTGTGAACATTAACACTATACACTGTGTGATTATTAACACTATACACTGTGTGAACATTAACACTATACACTGTGTGAACATTAACACTATACACTGTCTGAACATTAACACTATACACTGTGTGAACCGACTCTCTCTCTCTCTCTCTCTCTCTCTCTCTCTCTCTCTCTCTCTCTCTCTCTCTCTCTAATCTGTGTGATATAAGCAGCATCTGCTAGCTAACCTGAGTAAGCAGTAGCGCAGACAACGCGCTCCTTTATTCCAAACATGATGTGGACAGTGTGGTGTGTGTCTTGGTCGCTGCCTTAACGTGTTTGTACTTAATATAAAAAGTGAGGACATGTGGACAGACGTGTGGACAGTCCAGTTTTAGAGCCGTGAGTTCAGACCAAATGCAGACATATGTTCACCTACTGATGTTCAGTTACATTTAACACTAAACTCTTTGCTAACGTTAGCCTTTGTTTTATTGGTGTTAAAATGTTGATATTTGTGTCTCGTCAGTGGACATTATTATGTTACAGTAAACTTTAATACAAGTTTAGCCGCGTGTCTGTGTTGTTCCTCAGCTGACAATGTGATGACATCATAACGACACACACACACACACACACACACACATATATATGTGTGTGTGTGTGTGTGTGTGTGTGTGTGTGTGTGTGTGTGTGTGTGTGTGTGTGTGTGTCAGGGTTAAAACGTAGTGTCAGTGTTTTCTAATACTGTTCATCTCTAAGCCAAAGCCAGACTGTGTGTGTTTTAAATACCTGTGTCTAAACATGACCTTTACATGACACATGATGAGTCACAGTGTTACTGGATGATACATGAGCGTCAGTCACATGATCCAAATATTCATGTCATTTAACAGCAGATATTAAAATGTGCCATCTGTTGAAGCTGACCCCAGATCTGTTTCATCTTTATCATTATTTTCCTTCAGTTTTAAATCATCTTCTTTAACCTACAGAACGTGTTGTGTTCTGACCCATTAACAGGTTCTTCTGCCTCTAATGCTACTAATCTACATAATTTATGCTAAAAGTCCAGGATCATCAAACAGATGACTAAAGCAATATCAAACTGCTGGGTCCAAACTTCAGACTCTTGGAAATTTACTTCAAAATATGAAATGGAATAAGTTATAAAGAAAACACAGAAAATAAACTAGTATTCACAGAATGTTTAACCCCGCCCCTATTTTGTGTCAATCTCCAGTGACAACCTGTTCTTGAATTAGAGCCAATAATGAAATTCTGACCTTTCTGCTAAATGCGACCTTGACCTTTGACCTTTGACAATATTGATAATTTCATTATATGTATATATGTGTCAGTGTGTGTAATATTATGATAATAACTTATTGATTAAGTTATAGCGCGATATGTCTATGTTTGACACAAACAGTGTTACACAAGTTAATTTGGCCACATGTCACCTTTGACCTCCAGAGATCTGTAAAAATATTGGTTGTAGGTGATAACACCAAATATAAGAATTGTATAAATCTTCATTCTGCGTCATTTGGTACCAATCTGAAAGTTCTGTGACCCTCTGTTCTTGAGTTATACCAAATAATGTTATTTTGACCTTTTAGTTCATTGTGAACTTGACCTTTGACCTCTCCTCAAATTTATCACAGCATCTGATGTGCATTAGCTATGTATATATGTATATGTATATGTCCATAACAACTACCTGCTGTTATAGACTTTCACATGGTCTCTATATGTTCATCCAATCAGGACTTGAATTATCACTGGACATCTGTCTTTCGTCCCAAATCAGTAGGTAATTTGTGGTGGAATTATTACTGAGCAAATTACAGACATGGTGCATTCACATGGGACTAAGAACTCAGACATTTTCCATAATTATTCAGAATTACCAATGGTCCATCGATAATACTGATCCTGTGCCAAATACGACATTAGACAACAACACTAAAACACTTTACAACTGACCTGCTTTAGCATTTTACTTGTGTGTTGTTTTTAAAATGTTGTGTTTTTTTTCAAAAATGTATTGTTTTTTTTTTTAAATGTGTGAGTGTTTATATACGTCTGTAACTTGCGCTGTCCTTTTAAAGCCTTTTTAAGCTACTTTTATGCACCTTTAAATTTAATAAAGTGTTTTGAATTGAATTGAACTGTGCTACATGCCGCTAACACCTTCAGTCCCACAGGAATTCACAGACATTTCTGTCATTGTTGCAGCCACAGTAAGTCTGTTTGCGACCGAGGCTATTACTGACCACATTTAATGTCTGAAGAAACAAACTGATAAAATAACCTTACAGTTGTTGTTCAGTCCCAGTAGTTGTAGATTATTGGACATGAGGCAGTTATTGTTACTGTATATTAACTAGTTCTACTAAAACTACACTGGGACTGATATATGGATTAATACTGGTAGTGATTAGTGACTGGGAATTTAGACTTTAATAAACCTTATGAAAAAACCTTCATAAAAAACATTCATTGACAGTTCAATAAAACATATTCTGTATTTAAAACATCTGTCAAAATATTGTTTGTTTTAAAAGTGATGGTTGGAACAGGTCTTAAAGAGATGCGGGTGATTTAATGACAATGTTTTTTCTGCAGTTTTGATCAAACTTCAGATGTGAGCCTTTTCTAAACCAGCTGATTAATCCATAAAACAACACACACTCACAGGACGCCAAACACTGAAGGTGCTGGTGGGTCAGACACAGACACTGGTCACATGTGTGTGTGTCAGCTGAGGTCACATGACCTGTCACTGACAAATATTTGATATAAATTAAACCAGGGGTTCTCAAACTTTTTTGGCCCAGGTCCCCCTTGGAGGGGTGAAATTTTTCCATGTCCCCCCTCATCCTCGTGATACTGAAAATGATAAAAAACCACTTCAACAATGATTATTATGAAACAATGATAACCTTTTTTAATAGTGCTTTTGTACAAACCAGCCACATTTTCAGGTATTATAATATAAATGAACACTTCAGAAACAACAATTTTAAATAATTTTAAAATAATAAACGGAACAAAAGACACACAAAACCATGTGTGTGTGTGTGTGTGTGACAGACAGACAGACAGACAGACAGACAGACAGACAGACAGAGACTTAATGAGAGGGATGATCTTGTCAAACTCAATATAACTATCAATGTACTTTCTCTTTTTAGGGTTAGGGCGTTTGTTTTTGTCATTGTCATTTTCATTGTCATTTCTTTTACCACTTCTTGAGGAACTTGGCGGACACAAAAATCGATCCATGTTCGCTGCAGGGTGGCTAAAAATAGCCTGTGACTCGCTCCGTCTCAATTTAGTCAAGCTTGCGTCAAACAGCGCTGTTACTTCCGCCTGCTCGCTACAAAATAAAACTTCCGCATTTCAAAATAAAACAGCAAAAAAAAGAAAAAACAAACAAAAAAACAAAACCGTGAATAATTTCGCGTACCCCCTGGACATGCGCCATGTCCCCCTAGGGGTCCGCGGACCCCAGTTTGAGAACCGTGGAATTAAAGTATTAAAACCACAGTGAACTGCATTTATAGGATATATTCATAAAAGTAACAAACAGGCCTGTAAATGTGGGCGGAGTTTGACCCAAAAATGATCTGTGCTGAACTGCCTCATGTTACTAATTATTATTTATTTTTGTTCATTTTATTGATGACTTTGGCTTTTTTTTATTCATTTAGTTGCATATCTTAATTATTTTCCAGTGGAACTGCGAATGTTTCAGGAGTTAAAGGGTTAAACTGAATCATGTGGGAAAAGGAAATATCTAGCACCTGCAGGACCCCTCCACCACTGGAGTTTGACCTTTGACCTTTATTATCACTCCAGTCACCATAGACTGTCTGTCAGTATTTGGCTGTGGTTAGTGCCATAGACAAACTAACATGGAAGTGTGTGACTAACAGTGGAAGCACCTGCCGTCACTTTTTTATTTCTTTATTATTTCTCGAAGGAATGACACTCATTGCAAAATGTAATTTATCACAATTAGTTTCTTCTGGAAAAGACAAAACTATTGATCCGTAATAACAAGCGTTATATTGATTTCCAGGACAACGTGGATCTGGGAGAGTTGATGTTCTCACTGTGTTACCTCCCTACGGCTGGAAGACTCACCATCACTATGATCAAAGCCAGAAACCTGAAAGCTATGGATATTACTGGAGCGTCAGGTGACACTGGCTGAACACATATTTATATACATGTAAAGAATATAAAGTACACATATTTATATACATGTAAAGAATATAAAGTACATATATTTATATACATGTAAAGAGGATAAAGTACATATATTTATATACATGTAAAGAATATAAAGTACACATATTTATATACATGTAAAGAATATAAAGTACACATATTTATATACATGTAAAGAATATAAAGTACACATATTTATATACATGTAAAGAGGATAAAGTACACATATTTATATACATGTAAAGAGGATAAAGTACATATATTTATATACATGTAAAGAATATAAAGTACACATATTTATTTAAAAGTTTTTATCTATATTTTCAGTGGTCGGCCATTTTGAATTGTCTTGATACCGCCCACTAGGGGGCGGTGCCAACTAGTATCCACTGACTCCCTAATGAAGGCTATGATGCCGAAACGCGTTGGGGTTTTTATATGATTTTTGTAACTTAGCCAAGTTAATAAAGGCTTTTTAATTTTCACTTAGACGAGAGTGCCTTTCTTTTTTTTCCCATCCAATAGAGCACCTCTAATTATTATTGTTTATTTTGAGTACAGGTAGTGCTCCTTAATCAAACTTTTTTAGTATCCACTGGTGTTTGAAAACCTTAAACCGTCCTGAACACGACGCCAAAAATAAGACATTTTCATGAATTCCCTCCAGAATAAAAAAAAAACACAAACTAAAAGGTGAACGATTTAAGTCAATGTTGTGTTAAATAACTACTTCTGTGTCGTGTCCAGATCCGTATGTGAAAGTGTCCTTGATGTGTGAGGGCAGGAGGCTGAAGAAGAGGAAGACGTCGACCAAACGAAACACTCTGAACCCGGTCTACAACGAGGCCATCGTGTTCGACGTCCCCCCTGAGAACATAGACCAGATCAGCCTCCTCATAGCTGTGATGGACTACGACCGGTCAGTCAGGTCCCCACGCTGTATACATACAAAGACGTTTTATTGTCAGTTTTTCTTTGTCACGGCTTCTTATAACAACCCCCCCCCCCCCCCCCCCACACACACACACACACACACTAAAAAGAGTAAACATTAATAAAAATGAAATAAAATCACATAAGATAATTAAAAACCCTCAGGTTAGCTTTGGTAGCTCTGTACGTCACAGATCACTCATAAGGTGTTAATGTTAATAAAGCAAACAAATTAATTTCCTGTAACGGTCATGTTGATATAATTTCATGGTAATAAGGCCTTTATAACCACTTATTACAAGAAGTATTTTAATAATATGAAATTACTATGAATTACATCTAAATTAGCACAGAATTACCACCTTATTAACGGTCTATAATGTAAAGTATTGGCTTTGTATTTCTTCGTGTCCCAGAACCTAAATGTTGGGTGTTGGGTCCTACAGGGTCGGTCATAACGAAGTGATCGGGGTGTGCCGGGTGGGCAGTGAAGCCGAACACCTGGGTCGAGACCACTGGAGTGAGATGTTGACATATCCACGCAAACCCATCGCTCACTGGCATCCACTCATAGAGGTACCGTCTGGACTGGGTTTAGGTTTTTTGTTTTTTTTTGGGGGGGGGGGGTTACGTAGGTGACCACTGACACATTTTCACTGTTCTGTCATAATCTGTGGTATTTTGAGCTGGTAAAAACATTTCAGCACTTTCTTTGCTGAGCCAAAGCTGCTGTTTCAGATCAGAAAATTAAAGTTGAAATATGAGAGAATGATCTGGAACAGTCCAGGATGAATCACCTGGTGATGTCTGGACTGAAGACCACCCACCGTACCTCTGTACAGACCACCACAGGTGATAGGGAGGGTGAGGATGAACTACACACACACTGTAAACCTGAACGTTCATAATAATAACAAATATTCAGCTGTTAATACTCACAGTTTCAGTATTAGCATTTACCTTTCTGCTAAATGCCACCTTGACCTTTTGCAATAATGATAATTTCATTATATGTATATATGTGTCAGTGTGTGTAATATTATGATAATATATCCAGTATTGATTAAGTTATAGTGTGATATGTCTATGTTTGACACAAACAGTGTTACACAAGTTAATTTGGACACATGTCACCTTTGACCTCCAGAGATCTGAAAAACTATTGGTCATAGGTGATAACACCAAGTATTAGAATTGTATAAATCTTCATTCTGCATCGTTTGGTACCAATCTGAAAGTTCTGTGACCCTCTGTTCTGGAGTTATAACCCATAATGTGATTTTGACCTTTTAGTTCATTGTTACCTTGACCTTTGACCTTTACTCAAATGGATCATTGCAACTTATGTGCATTAGCTATATGTATATGTCCATGTAATTTAATGGTGATATCTACAATATTTATTGAGTTATAGAATGGTATGTCTGTGTGGACACACACACACACACATAAACACACACACACACACACATACACACACACATAAACACACACACACACACACACACACAAACACACAAACACACACACATACACACACATACACACACACACACAAACACACACAAACACACAAACACACACACATACACACACATACACACACACACACAAACACACACACAATCTCTCCCATCCAATGTTGACTTTAACAAACTAAGCAGCAGTGGTAAAAACAAGCAGCTGTGTTCAAACACATTTTTACCTTTACTGCAGTAATCTGTCTGATGATGGTGTCAGTAAAAAAAAAAAGACATTTGAAATAAAAATAAAAACTAGACTTAAACCTGACAGACTTTCTGTGTTTAGCTTCTTACTGCTGCTAAAAGTGTCAGAGACATTAGCTACACAGTCCAGGTGTCATGTGATAAGAGTGTTTAAAACTACTAACTGTCAAAACATGTCTAACCTTAACCACTGACACTGCACCATGACAGGACACAGCCGCCATGGTTTACAAAGATAGAGAAAAAGTTCAAACTATTAGATAAAAACTGATATAAGTTTGGATTTAATAAATCAAACACTGGTTTTATGTCACTGTTCCTCTTATTTCTTACAAAAATGTTTTGTCCATGTTGGGGGGCACTGGACCAAAAGTGTTTTAACATCAGTGAAAAAAGTTTGACAACCTCTGCTCTAAGGGATTGTTAATGATCCATAAAATAAATAGTTAGTGAACACAGAACACTAGTTTATAAAGAAGTTAGAACATCCAGATCCAAACCTTGGCAGATTTAATGTGTTAGCATTAGCATTAGCACAGACTGGTGCTGCTTCACTGAGGTCTAAACTCTACCACTGATCTAGTTTAATGTGTTAGCATTAGCATTAGCACAGACTGGTGCTGCTTCACTGAGGTCTGAACTCTACCAATGATCTAGTTTAATGTGTTAGCATTAGCATTAGCACAGACTGGTGCTGCTTCACTGAGGTCTAAACTCTACCACTGATCTAGTTTAAATATGGAAGAAAAAAAAGATTCATGAACAAAAAAAGTTCCAGATACATATGTGAATGTGTTTTTTTTTTGTTTTGTTTTTTTAAATCTCAGCTCCGATAAAGTCCCAGATGTTAGAGAAGTTTAGAAAGCAGCATCCAGACACAGACAGTGTTTAAAGCCCAGGACTATTTGGAGCCAACAGTCTACTGTAGGTCATTTATTATCCACAAAGGTCTGGGTCATCATTACCCCCCCCCCAGACACTCCATCCATCAGACCAACACACATGTGAATGTCACAGTGTAGCTGCACACTGGCTGTTCTGTCACTGAGTAATGACCCACAGGCTGCAGATACTTCAGCCTATGTTAATAAAACTGAGTCCACATGCTGAGCTTCAAATTAAAGACTGTTTTACTGATCAACATGTTCTTCTGTTGGTGCCACAGGGGTTGCAATTCATTTTTCAAATCTTCCAAGTTCTGTGAATTCAACTCTTATTTTATATTTATTTTTAATTTTTTCTCCATAATATCCTGGAGCCTGTGGATTATAAAGCAATAAAAGTGACAAAATTAAAATTAAATAAGTCACATAATGAGTTAAATATGTTGCTAATTAGTTAAAATTGGAATTAAATAGATAAATGTGTTATTAATTGACACAATAATTCACTTTTTATCACAATTTTGACTTTTTCACCAATCATGAATTTATTTTAACTGTCAACCTCATCCATTAAAGTCAGTGGGCGGGGCTAAGGTAAATCTAGTCTAATCCAGTCCAGTGGGAGTGTCCGAACCAGAGTCAAGATTTAATCAGCTGTCAATAAAGTTTATTTTCCTAAAGTATCCAAACAAACATAGAGGTTAAAGGTCAACCAGTGTATGGGAATGTGTTCATAAGCTCTGCATCAATTCTTTATCTGGAACCAATCACCTGTTAAGACCCGCCCACAGGGGAACCGATCAGCTGTTAAGACCCGCCCACAGGGGAACCGATCAGCTGTTAAGACCCGCCCACAGGGGAACCAATCACCTGTTAAGACCCGCCCACAGGGGAACCGATCACCTGTTAAGACCTGCCCACAGGGGAACCGATCACCTGTTAAGACCCGCCCACAGGGGAACCGATCACCTGTTAAGACACACCCATTGACTTCGATGGACGACTGCAACACAAGGACCTGGAATTAATTAATTAGTCAAATAACATGTTTTTGTTTTACACAAATTAATTTGTATGTATGTTATTTGTATGACACATTTAATAACACATTTATCCATTTAATTCTGATAAATGTAATAAATTGTTGACATTTCCTTAATTATTTAATGATGTATTTATTTAATTGGGGTAAAATAAATAAATGATTTAACATCTTTGTGATTTGAATATTAGAACCTGAGTTCTCACAATGACACTATTTTTGTTGGACATTTTGCAGCCCTGCTAGCTTGGTTTGTGCAGTGTGACTGCAATTATGGCATTGTGTATCGTACGCCCTGCTAGCGTAGCATTGTGTAACATATGCCCTGCTAGCGTAGCATTGTGTAATGTATGACCTGCTAGCGTAGCTTTGTCTAATGTATACCCTGGTAGCATAGCATCGTGTAGCATACGCCCTGCTAGCATAGCTTTGTGTAATGTACGCCCTGATAGGTTAGTTTTGTGTAGCATTAGCTCTGCTAACGTAGCTTTGTTTTCTTCAACCACTCGTTCATGTGACAACGTGAAGGTGACTGAGCTCTGGGTTTTTTTCACTTCCTTTAGTTTACGCTCAATAACATCAGAATTGGTGTGTGTGTGTATTCCTATCTTTATGGGGACATTGATATGTTTACACAGTCACACCATGGGGACCTCTGACACTATGGGGACCAAAATTCAAGTCCCCATGAGGGTTAAATGTAAATAAAGGTCCCCAGTAGTACAATAGAAATGATGTGGCCCTATAAATACATAAATGTTTTTTTCTGGAAGTCCCCATAAAGCATTAGAGAAACACGTGTAATGTCAAACATGGGTTTTTCAAATGTTTGAAAATGCATTTACGTTGAAAAATTTATTTGTATGTATTTTTTAAGTTACTTATTTTTTATTACAGTTTTTAAATATATTATTATTATTACTATTAATAATAATCATATTTTTTATTAATTTATTTTAATTCATTAATTTTATTTTTCAATTATTAATTGTATTTACTCATTATTTTATTTATTTTTTACTGTATTACTATTATTTACTTTATTCATTTTAATTTACATATTTTATTTTTTTCTATTATTTTTATGTATTCATTCATTTGTATTTATTTTTTTATTTAATTTAGTTTTCACATTTTTATTACTATTATTTTTTTGTATTTTATTTTATTAAAAAAAGAAAAAAAGGAGTGTTTACACTCACTACCCAATGGCAACTTGATTAAAAACATGGTCCTCATGAGACCTTTTAAATGAGTATGAGTGTGTGTGTGTGTGTGTGTGTGTGTGTGTGTGTGTGTCCAGCAGACCACAGCCCCTTAAGGGTTCCACGTCCTTCTTCAGAAACATAAATAGACCATTAGTCCTGGTCCTAGAGCCACTGCTGCAGTCCACTGTTTGTACTAATGGCCTCAGATAAGGAAGTGTGTGTGTGTGTGTGTGTGTGTGTGTGTGTGTGTGTGTGTACAAACGGCCCTGGAGACGCTGCAGAGCTCTTCTAGCTCGCTGTTGCCTGTAGCGGGGTCACTGACCTGACTCTGCATGACAGCTCACACTTTATTCATTTTTACAGTTTCTTGCAGGTGTCAGTAACACGCCTGTTGGTCCCCGTGTTCCACTGGTACTGAGCACAATAAAGTGCACTGGTTTATAAAGGAACACTATCAACAAGTAGTTTGTTTTAGAGGTTTTTCTTATACAAGGTACACTGGACTATAAGGTGCAGTAAGTGAAGTCAGAGTCAAAATAATTCGATAAAGTTGTGTTTTTTTTATTTTACTGCCATTGTCGATCAAATCAGGCTGAATGTGGAAAATGAGTTTGAAAGCTCTGCTACAGAGGTCGTACTGAAGCACCCAAAAGCAGACAGACAGGCAGTTCAAGCTCCTTTTATTGAGCCAACACAAAAATAATACTGGGAAAGAACAATATTCAAAGAGGCAGCAACGCTGCAGAACCAGAGACCAGGTCCACCGAGGTGGGTCTGACACAGGACTGGAGCTGATGAGTAAATGAAGGGCTGGGCGGACTACGGCCGACTGGAATGAGAGGCGAAACAACCAGACAAAGACAAGAGGGGAAAATAGAGAGAGGTAAGTAGGGCCAAATAAGAAACAGGAGGAAAAAAGAGGGGAAAGGTGACAGAGGGATCCTGACAGTGCCACCCCCCACCTCAACGGCTGAATCTCGAGAGCCCTGAAAGCTCAGCGGAAGTCAGCAATGAGCAACTGGTCAACCACATGCCGAGCCAGGATCCTCCTCGGGACCGTAGCCTTCCCAGTCCACCAGATACTGTCAGCCCCGGCAACGACAACGTGCCTCCAGGAGGCACCTCACGGAATACACGGGACCACTGTCAATCATCCGGGGTGAGGTGGAGGGGGTGCAGCCCCGGGGACCAGGGGATGGGGAATGTGAAGGGGCTTGATCTGGCTGACATGGAAGGTGGGGTGAATTCTGAGGGACCTAGGGAGGAGGAGTCTGACAGACACAGGGTTAACAATCTGGGAAAAGGACCAACAAAACGGGGTGACAACTTATGATTCTCGACCCGGAGCGGCAGGTTCCGGGAGGAGAGCCAGACCTTCTGCCCCACCTGGTAAGCAGGAGGATTAGAGTGACGCTGGTCAGCCACCCTCTTGGAGGCAGCCGAGGCCTTGAGGAGCGACCTCCTGGCCTGACCCCATATTCTCCTGCACCGCTTGATAAGCCCAGAGGCCTGGGTGAACAAGAGAGTGAAAAAGAAAAAATGAAATAAACTCAGTGTGACCATTGTGAAAAGAGAATCTGACCGGAGGGGTCTGATAAGTAATGTGACTCAGCGACCTCCCGTTCAGAGCCGTGGTAGAGTGTGGTGCAGGAAGGGAGTGAACAGGGAGAAAAAATTTGTGAGCTAAATCGTAACTAATAAGGTTGGCGTCAGCGACGGAATCAACAAAAACCAGAGCCTGAAAGGAGAGTCTGACAGGAAGATGGGCATGAGCAGGACTTACAGAACCAGACTGAAGAGGCCGGGACTGCGCTGGGTTGGATGGAAGGATGGGACAGGTGGTGACAGTGTGCCCCCGCAATACAGGCAGAACCCCCCCCTTCAAATGACGCCATCTTTCCAGAGGATCCATGGAACTCGGACCCAGCTGGTGGAGTTTAGATCGATGCGAGACCTGAAGCACCCGCCTCCAGACTACAGGTGACGCTGTCAGACCCCTCGGACCGATGCTCCTCTTCTCTATCTCTCTCTCTCTCTCTCTCTCTCACTTCGCCGGTCCCAAAGTCGCTGGTCCACCCAGATGACGATCGCAATGAGGGAGTTGAAATTCTCCAGGAGATCCATGGGAGCCACATGGTCTTTGACGGAGGGAGACAGACCCTGGAGGAACATCCCCTTGTCGTTCCATCGGCTGCCTGCCACCAGCGTCTGGAGCGTGATGGCGTAGTCCGCTGCGTTTCCGCTGCCCTGGCGGAGAGTGCTGACCTTCTGCACCGCCTCCCTACTGCGTGAAAGCCTGCTGACAATGTTGAAAGATACTGCAAAGACTGAGAGAGACCAAACCTAACTTATATCATCTGGCTGCGTTACACTACGCTCACACAACCATGTGAGTAGCACGGGTATCGAATCTGTTTCCAAACGAAGGAGCCAATCAGTATCATAGGATGAGACTACTCAGAAGCGTTGTGTCGGGTGTGACGTTAAGCAGAAGCGACGGCAGTGTTGTCTTTTCAGAAACACAACAATGGCAGCGTGCCTTCGCTATTGGAGTGTCCATATGGACTGGACTATTTCCAGTGTTTTGTCTATGGACTGGGCTATTTCCAGTGTTTTGTCTATGGACTGGACTATTTCCAGTGTTTTGTCTATGGACTGGACTATTTCCAGTGTTTTGTCTATGGACTGGACTATTTCCAGTGTTTTGTCTATGGACTGGACTATTTCCAGTGTTTTGTCTATGGACTGGACTATTTCCAGTGTTTTGTCTATGGACTGGACTATTTCCAGTGTTTTGTCTATGGACTGGACTATTTCCAGTGTTTTGTCTATGGACTGGACTATTTCCAGTGTTTTGTCTATGGACTGGACTATTTTCAGTGTTTTGGACTATTTGGTAAATGTTCTGCACTTATATAGTTCTTTTCCACCTTCATGGTGCTCAAAGCACTTTACATTAGCTTCATATTCACACACACACTCATACACCAGTAGGTTTCTAAGGTCAAAGGTCAGTCCTACTGGGGGCCTAAGCCAGGGTTCAGTGTCTTGCCCAAGGACAAGTATAAAGTACAAATATTTATATAAATGTAAAGAGTATAAAGTACAAATATTTATATAAATGTAAAGAGTATAAAGTACATGTATTTATATAAATGTAAAGAGTATAAAGTACAAATATTTATATAAATGTAAAGAGTATAAAGTACAAATATTTATATAAATGTAAAGAGTATAAAGTACAAATATTTATATAAATGTAAAGAGTATAAAGTACAAATATTTATATAAATGTAAAGAGTATAAAGTACAAATATTTATATAAATGTAAAGAGTATAAAGTACAAATATTTATATAAATGTAAAGAGTATAAAGTACAAATATTTATATAAATGTATGGAGTACAAAGTTGCCAGAAAAATAAAGTCAAGTGAAGTACAGATACCTAAAAAAGTACAGTAAATAAAGTACTTGTACTTAGTTACTTCCACCTCTGAACGTTTTAATGATTTATTCCAGCTATTTCAAACGGCTCCTGTACATGATAGTAAACTGTCGTAGGTTGGATTTATCATTTTGTTTAGACATTTCAGGTTTTTCACATTTTATTCTGACAGGATAGTTTGTAAATATTCACATTTTCATCATTTAATGATATATTTTTGCAGTAAAACAAAGACAAAAATGTGAAGTTGTCGTCATTCATAGGCAAAGAATAAAACTGATGAAAATCTGGAGTCATTTATTATTTAATATTTAATATTCTGCTCTTCATCCCATGGGGCCACATTTGGCCCCCGGGCCACATGTTTGAGACCTCTGCTTTACAAAGAAATAAAAGCTGAGCTGACAGATGCTAACAATGCTAGTGCTTTCCATTAGAGCGTAGAGTGTTTGTGTTTTATCTCCTGACCTGCTTTAGCTGAATAGCAGCAGATTTAACATTGACAGTCAACATGAATTTACATGAATCAGTCCAGCATCTGTTTTAGCGCGCTGTGTTTTTTTAATGAGTGTGGGCTGGGAATTCAGAAATAGAAACAGCTCTCTTCTGTCTCTGCTTTAGCTAGGTGTTTCTGTTGTGGTAATCACAGCAAAACAAGTCACGCAAACAGGAGCCTCGTACATGTGATCTTATGTCATTCTTTTACTTTGGCTTCAGTGTTTTGTTCTTTATTCTTCTTTTCCAAACAGATAAACACACACACACACACACACACACACACACACACACACATATATATATATATATATATATATATATATATATATATATATATATATATATCACAGGAAATAAAGGTTGGGGTTAGTAAATACTTATTCCTACACCTTTTTGAGCATGTTTACTAATTTTAGTTTTCTATCTATAATTCACCAAGTGTGTGTGTGTAGTGTGTGTGTGTGTGTGTGTAGTGTGTGTGTGTGTGTGTAGTGTGTGTGGTTTCGTGTGTAGTGTGTGTAGTGTGTGTGTGTAGTGTGTGTGTGTGTAGTGTGTGTGTGTGTGTATTGTGTGTGTTTTCGTGTGTAGTGTGTAGTGTGTGTGTGTGTGTGTAGTGTGTGTGTGTGTGTGTGTGTGTAGTGTGTGTGTGTGTGTGTGTGTAGTGTGTGTTTTCGTGTGTAGTGTGTGTGTGTGTGTAGTGTGTGTGTGTTTTTGTGTGTAGTGTGTGTGTGTGTAGTGTGTGTGTGTGTGTAGTGTGTGTGTGTGTAGTGTGTGTGTGTGTGTGTGTGTGGTGCGTGTGTGTTTTCGTGTGTAGTGTGTGTGTGTGTGTGTGTGTAGTGTGTAGTGTGTCATGCTTGTGTGTGTAACTCCTAACACCTGCACAACTCCACCAAACAATCCACCATTTGTTGGGGCTCTTTCCAGTACTATAGTGGAGTTGTTGTTGTTAAACAACAACAAAGATGTTCAACTAATTTCATTGGTCTGTAGAACTGTCAGTCTGAGCATTGACAAATCCCGCCCCTTGATTTGGCTACGACTGCACCAGACTTTTTTTTTTCCCCCAACACGATCTCACTCTGTCTCTCACAGACAGAGCCCTCCTAGCATCCGAGGGATTCGACCTCAGACAGTGGGCCAGCAACAAGCCAGAGGTTGTTAGCCACCTCCCACCTGATGCTACATCAGCCAAATTGGAGCTATGGCTCTCACATGACAAAGCAGAAGTAAGAGAATCCACCTTGGGCTTAAATTGGTTCTGTGACACTGACACCTTAGGATTTAAGCACAGACTGTTATGTTCCAGCACTGTTTTTTGAGTCCTAATTTATTTAATTGTGGACAATTATTGACTGTTTTGTTGTGTACAATAGTCTACACAAGTTTCTTTTCAGGTCGCTGATTGGTTTCCGCCGTAAGCGACTATATAAACTGGACCTGTGGGTCTAGAGGAAGGACGCCTTTCCTGAGAGTGCCTCACTTCCTCCTGGGACGCCGGTTCTGGAGCGCGCACGCCTGCGCGCACTCGGGCGAAGCTGTTTCCGGTTGCGAGATGCCGGTTGACCGATGACCTTCTGCTTCTTAGTGCTTTTTCCGTATTATTTGGGCCCGGTGAGTTTGGGCATTCTGTTTTCGGTTAATTTCATTTAAAGGGTTTAGTTTGTGGGCTGTGATCGAGGTAGCAGTAGGTGAGCAGGTTCTACGGCCCTGTATAGGGTTGGTTTGCTCCATCTACCGTCTTTTGGTTTATTTGGCCAACTCACCTGGGTCCGACTTTCTTTTGTACTTTTGGGGATTGTTTTTTTTGGGGCACGGGAACGTGGGGGTTTTACCTTCAATAACTTTGCGTAATAAAATTGTGTGGCAAAGTTGAACCTCTTGTCTCCTGTGCTCTCTCTCTCAAATATGTTGCAACCTCCGGGTCATAACACAGACCTGTGTCCTACAATGTTTCTACAATGAGGAACATCTATTGATTGTTGGCCACTCAATATGACCCTCTTGGAGTCCTCCTGCCCTTTACCACCCGGGCGAAGGTAATTGTACAACAGCTTTGGGATAGACATCGAGATTGGAATGACCCCCTGCTCCCCGAACATCTCCTGCAAGCCTGGGTAGAATAGGAATCTGAGCTGAAGTTACTGCCTCAAATGTTCCTGCCAAGGTGCTACTTACCCTCTGCATTGGACAACCCTCAGGTGACCCACAATATCCACATTTTCTGTGATGCTTCAGAAAAAGCATATGGGTCTGTGGCTTACCTGCAGTCTACAAACATTGAGGGCAACATACACATTGCTTTCCTCCTGGCAAGATCACGAGTAGCTCCCAGAAAACAGCACTCAATGCTACGGTTGGAGCTCTGCGCAGCCCTCACAGGGGCTCAACTGTCTGCTGTCCTCCTGAAAGAGATTACCCTGCCCATTTGTGAAACCACCTACTGGACGGACTCCACCACTGTCCTCCATTGGTTGCACTCTGAGTCCTGTCACTTCAAGGTCATTGTAGGCACTGGAGTGGCAGAAATACAGGAATTGACCAACCTGATATCATGGAGATATGTAGATTCAGCCAGAAACCCTGCTGATGATCTTATCAGAGGAAAGCCCTTAGAGCAGCTATTAGGTCCAAACTGGTGGATCCAAGGACCACAGTTTCTCCAGAAGCCTACAAATGAATGGCCGTCAAAACCCTGTCAAACCAGCTGAGGATGATGAAACAGAGCTGAGGAAAAAGACTTTTGTGGGTTAACCCTTACCCTATCACCCTTGACTGATGGGTGCAAGCATTCCAGATGGCAAGACCTATTGCAAGCAGTAGCAGAGGACCTTCATGGGGCGTCAGGTCTGACTGATCACCCTCCAGCAGATACCTTCAGAGAAGCAGAGTTCCTAGTGCTGAGGAGAGTCCAGACAGACTGTTTCCAGGAGGACTATCAACGTCTACAAGAGGGTAAATTCGTTACCTCAAGTAGCCATCTAGTCTGTCTATCCCCTGAGTTTGACCACTCCAACCAGCTCATCAGGGTTGGAGGACGCTTGAGACACGTGGAAGGACTTGAAGCAGACACAATCCATCCTGTAGTTCTCGGTCCTAGCCACCCTAACACTCGTCTCCTCATAAAGGCCTATGATGTTCAGCTGCGACATCCGGGTCCAGAACGTGTGTTTGCGGAGCTTCGCGGCAGTTCTGGATCCTCAGAGGGAGGCAGACCGTACATAGGCACCAACGGGTTTGTCCAGAATGTCGGAAATGGAGGTCTAAACCAGCCAGTCGGAAAATGGTGGACCTTCCACCACCACGACTCAGGCTGTACAAACCAGCATTCCACCAGCATTTGGCCCTTTCATTATTAAGATAGGGCACGAAACGAGAAGAGGTGGGGCCTGCACTATAAATGTCTGACAACTAGAGCAGTCCATTTAGAGATCCTGACTTCCATTGACAGCGATGCATTCCTCATGGCCCTTAGACGGTTCATTGCCCATTGTGGTCAGCCTGCTGAACTCTACTCTGACCAAGGCACAAATTTCTGGGGGGGAGAGACCGAACTCAGAGAAACCTACGACAACCTGAGCCCCGACCTGCAGCAACTCCTTGCCAAGCGATAGATCAGCTTCCATTACAATCCGCCTGCAGCTCCCCATTTTGGGGGAGCGTGAGATCAGGTCAGTCATGGCTGACCTCTACGCTACACTGGAATCAGAGACTGTGACAGAAGACGTCCTCAGAACTGTCCTTACTGAGATTGAGGCCATAATGAACTCATAGCCACTGGGATATCTCTCAGCTGACCTGGCAGATCCAGACCCAGTAACACCCAATTGCCTCCTCATGGGGTGGCCAGATGGTTCCTTACCTCAAGTCATAAGGAGACATGCTGAGCAGACGGCGATGGAGGCATTCCCAAGTCTTGGCAGAGAGATTCTGGTCAGCCTTTATCAAACATTACCTGCTGGGACTACAGACCCGCGGGAAGTGGCAAAATCCTTCTCCAGATGTCGAAGTCGGAATGGTACTGCTGATGATCGATCCCCAAGTGCCCCAGTCTTCATGGCAGATCGGCAAAGTGGTCAAAGTCTTCCCAGGCAGCGACGGATGAGTGGGGACAGCTGAAGTGAAGATCGAGTCTACACTAGACCTATCACCCGCCTCATCATATTGCCACAGATCTGTGATGTAGAGGACAACCACAATGGACTTAAGAGCAGCCTTTCCAAGGGACAAATTTAGCCACAAATTTGGGGGTGGCTGTGTTGGAAAGTGTTTTCTTGGTGCGCATGTGCACTTTGTCAGTTATACATATTCATGTTCCCGGGCCAATGTGCATGAGAATGGTAATTCGATATGTGTTTAATCAGTAACGATTGTGCCATGTTAGGAAGCATCGGCCAAGAACCCTGCTAACGATTCCTTTCGGTTCTGTGTGCGTAATTGCCTCTAAAGTAAGTTAATTTGTCCTAATATTGAATGTTTGTATCATTTCTTCCTTTGGAATTGTTCTATTGACTTTTGATGGAAGCTAAGTTTACTTTAGTTAAATAGAACTAATGGTGTGAAATTCCTATTTTTAGTAACTATCCTTCATTCCTGTTGTATGTTTACAAGTAGTTAGAAATCATATGTCACGTTAGTTAACCGTTTATTACTCATTTCTTTCCACTGAGAAGTTCGCTAGATTTATGCCATTTATGTAGAGCTCATCAGCTGATATGACGAACAGTGTATTTAATTTAATGGCCTGTAGAGGGTGATGTTACTCTATATATCTGTATGTATCTGTGCATTAGTATATAGAGATTATATGCAGTTTATTAATAGCGATTTCTTTTATGTTTTTTCCTTTCTTTAGACCACACACACACACACACACACACACACACACGCATAAATACAAAATCACTTTGTTCACCTTCTTCAATCAATATAAGTTGAAGATAAGATTTCACATGTTTACCCTGTGCTTTGCTGTATCGCTGTAATTGAGACCCATCAGTAAAATCCCAGTTCCTATTAACTTGTTGTCCTGTGTTCTGACCGACACACCAAGGAGACACTCACATCCTACTTCACCTGATACAGTCCACACATCGTTTCCTGAGCTTTGCTCAATCCAACACTGAGGACACAGTGTTTACTTAAACCTCTGAAGAGATAAGTAGACTAGCACTGTGCTAATAACACTGGCCTAGCACTGTGCTAATAACACTGGCCTAGCACTGTGCTAATAACACTGGCCTAGCACTGTGCTAATAACACTGGCCTAGCACTGTGCTAATAACACTGGCCTAGCACTGTGCTAATAACACTGGCCTAGCACTGTGCTAATAACACTGGCCTAGCACTGTGCTAATAACACTGGCCTAGCATTGTGCTAATAACGCTGGCCTAGCACTGTGCTAATAACACTGGCCTAGCATTGTGCTAATAACGCTGGCCTAGCACTGTGCTAATAACGCTGGCCTAGCACTGTGCTAATAACACTGGCCTAGCACTGTGCTAATAACACTGACCTAGCACTGTGCTAATAACACTGGCCTAGCACTGTGCTAATAACACTGACCTAGCACTGTGCTAATAACACTGGCCTAGCACTGTGCTAATAACACTGGCCTAGCACTGTGCTAATATCACAGTTGTAAATGTCAGATCAGTTACTGTGCAGATACTGGACCATGGATGTGAATTCAATGTGTGGGTGTGAATCAACTGGTGACATGAGATGTGCTGCTAGATTAATAATAATAGGTTGTTAATAATAATGATGATGATGGTGATGATGGTAGCTAAAGGGGTGGGGGTGTTTGTTTTTTTATGTTTGTCAGTAAGATAACCCAAAAAGTTATGGACAGATTTTGATGAAACCTTCAGAAATGATTGATAGTGTGTCAAGGAATGTTGATCCCTGAAGGTCAAAGGTCAAGGTGCCAGTGAAGGTCAACAGTTCAAACACATCAGTGGTGATATCTCAGAATCCAGACCAGATAGTATCAGGTGTTTTTTTCCTTCACTTCATCTGACCTTCTGACCTCAGATGAGATAACACCCATAGGCTCCATGACGTCACGTAAAGACGTCACATGACGTCACGTAAAGATGTCACATGACGTCACGTAAAGACGTCACATGACGTGGCACCAATGGTATATTTGGTAAATGTATGACCTTTAACCTTAAAGCAGGTTATTGACATATTTAGTTAAATCAGACAATATCTTGTGCTTCATATTTAACATTAGATCTAACATGTGACATTTGGTCGTTGTGCGACGTCACATAACGTCAGAGTGACGTCATACGTGGTCGAATATTCAAATGGACATATGTGAAAAACAGGACCCAGGATTTCTGGGAATGTTTTTAAACCCTCTAAGGGATTGTTAATGATCCATAAAATAAATAGTTAGTGAACACAGAACACTAGTTTATAAATAAGGTAGGAACATCCAGATCCAAACCTTGGCAGATTTAATGTGTTAGCGTTAGCGTTAGCACAGACTGGTGCTGCTTCACTGAGGTCTGAACTCTACCACTGATCTAGTTTAATTCAGTTCAAATTGAGGTACGTGTACCCCTGGGGGTACGTGGAGGTACTGCAAGGGGGTATGTGAAGCTTTTCAAAATGAGAAAAAAAAATAAGTACTGTATTTTCTGCACTATAAAGCGCACTGGACTATAGTACTACGGCCACACCAAACAAGAATTTAACACACAGAATGTAACACACCGCCTAAACACCCGAGTTGGGACGCTAGATAATTCGTGGCCACTCTGAGCCCAAAACAAACTCCAAACTTCTCAATGCCCTAGTCTGGACGCTGTATAAACACAGACAAACAAAATGTGTCCGTCCAGGTCAGTCTGTCCTCAACTATGGCTCAGATCAGTTGGGTTACTGCTCTGTACCTGCTCTGGACATCCCACATGTCTGAGGGCCAGGTGCCGTCGGCTTTGGATTCACCTGATCCTGCAGCAGAGGGAATTCCACCCCCTCCTCCAGGAACTCCGTCTGGATAAAGTCCGCTTTCATCGGTATTTCAAGCTCAGTTTTTCTCTCTGTCCTTCTGGGTCGGTCCCAGTATCATACATCATTCCATAACGATGTAGGTAGCATCTCAACGCTGATTGGCTTTCATAACACAGCGTCACGCAAATTCGCCCGAAAAGTTCAATATTTTCAACTCCAGCGTTTACACAGATTTGCGGCAAAACGTGCCGCTCCAACGCCCGGACGCTCCAACGCACCACCCAGGGTGAATCTCAAAACGCGTCTCTCCATTGACTTTGTATGTAATCTCGACGCGGGGATGTAAAAATTTGCATTTGGTGTGGCCGTACAATAAAGTGCATTAAGTCAAAATCATGAAATAAAAAGTCAAAAAGGTTGGTGCTCACAGTGTTTTTCTAATGATCATAGTCTTTCTTTCTGCTCCTTTTAACTCATGTCATTCACTTCCACCTCACATTAGTAACAACCTCATATTTTCTACGGGCTCTGCACTAGTCTACTAAATATTGCTAACGTTTTTCACGACTATAGACTGTATGTTTGTATATTGTTCAGTCTGTTAACCAACTCCCTTTCTATGTGTTTGTGACTCAGTGGGTCGGACAGGGGACGACGGGGAGCGGAAGCCAAGGAGGATCCATCAACTCTCTGAAGACGCCACCATCACCCTGAACACATACACAACCACACTACCACACACAGGACGGTTTGTATGATGTGGGACCTACCAGTTATTGGTAGTGAGGTGAAACATGTGGTTCAAGTCCAGACTTCAGTAGAACCATCAGCATAAAGCCATTACCTGTACTGATGTGTCACTAGGTTGAGCTGAGCTTAAGTGTACTAAAGACTGTTGCTAAAGCTAATCCCACTTTTTACTTCCTCGAGTCTTCACTACCAAAAACCACTTAACTACATTCCAAGTCCTACAGTGCTTTCATTTGTCATTTTAAATCATTACTGACAACATTAACGAGTCGTTGAGATTATCTAACAGGCCAAATATTTTATAAATCACAGTGTGTGGACCAAACTCTTTTGACTCTTAAGGCTATGTCCACACGGCAGCGCCAGCAGGACTTGTACCGAGTAAAGCAAATAAGGTGTCCACACTGGGAACAGATCAGTAAAAGATCATGTAAACAATAGAAGTAGACCAGTGTTTCCCAACCAGTGTGCCGTGAAAAATGAAAAATGATGTAACGTCACCTTTTTTGGTTCTGTCAATGAGCAGCATGATTCTAGATCAGGGATGGGCAAACCATTCCTAAAGGGCCGGTGTGGCTGCAGGTTTTTGTTCCAACCAAGCAGCAGCACACCAGACTTGATTCAATTAATCAACTGATCTCAGTCTTCAGAGAGTTGATTGGTCAAACTGTAAACTCTTGGTTGGTTGGAACAAAAACCTGCAGCCACACTGACCCATTGTGGAATAGTTTCCCCATGCCTGTTCTAGATCCTTCCAACAGCACATACTGATCCACTCACTGCTGTTGAGCTGCCATTCATTCATTATCTGAACCCGCATTATCCTCACTTGGGTCACGGGGGTCACTGGGGGCCTAATCCAGCTACAATGGGTGAAGGCGGGGTACACCCTGTATGAGACGCCAGTTCATCTCAGGGCTGAACATATATAGACAAACAATCACTCTCACATTCACACCTATGGACAATTTTAGATTAACCAATTAACCTATCAGTGCATGTGTTTGGATGGTGGGAGGAAACCGGAGTGCCCGGCGAAAACCCACGTGGACACGGGGAGGACATGCAAACTCCACACAGAAAGGTCTGGTACGGGATTCGAACCAGGGTCCTTCTTACTGTGAGGCACGAGTGCTAACCACTGCACCACCGTGCTAACCACTGCACCACCGTGCTAACCACTGCACCACCGTGCTAACCACTGCACCACCGTGCTAACCACTGCACCACCGTGCTGCCCTGAGCTGCCATTGTCTTTCTTAAATTCCTGCAAGAGTATCACTTTTGTGTTTAACTAAACAGGCTAAGGTTTTGCTCTGAATAAGTAAATCAACCACTTTATATTTCAATAAATGTACTTTTTGTGACATGTGTCTTTGCTAGTGTGCCTTGTGATGTTTCTAATGTAAAATATGTCCTGGTTAAAAACGGTTGGAAACACTGGTGTAGACATCGACACCTATGCTGCTCGTCAGGTTGAAGCAAAAAAAACAAAAAACAAAACAAAAACACCGGTGCCATGTTAAAATGGAGTGTTAGCGTCACCTATGAAGAAAATAATAGTTTTGATATGATGAGAATAAAGTAAAAATTTTGACATTAATCTCAAAATATCAAGAATGGAAATTAAATCAAATTTCAACTTCGGGGAGAGAGCAACCGTTCTGTAGCTGCAGGGTCTGTGTACCTTTTGATAGTTTGATATTTACAGTAGTGCTGTGACGTTCACGAACGACATGATTCTTTTGAACTATTTTTAAAATGAACGACAGCAGAATCTGTTCTCTTTGTCATTCTTTTTTCCTTTATAGTGTCAGATTTCACACACACAAAAGCTCCACCTTCACAGAGAGAGAGAGAGAGAGAGACAGAGAGAGAGACAAAGAGAGAGAGACAAACAGAGACAGACAGAGAGAGAGAGAGACAGAGAGAGAGAGACAGAGAGAGAGAGAGACAAAGAGAGAGACAGACAGAGAGAGAGAGAGACAAAGAGAGAGACAAACAGACAGACAGAGACAGAGAGACAGACAGAGAGAGAGATAGAAATACAGACAGAGAGAGAGACAGAGAGATAAGAGAGACAGACCTCCCATTGTCGGACCCTTACTGCGCTGTGATTGGTCCATCAACATTCCAGGACAGGGAATACTCGCGTGTAAAAGTATTCCCCGCCCTAGAATGTTAATTGACCAATCACAGCGCAGTAAGGGTCCGACAGTTCTGTGTCTGTCAACAGAAGATCAAAAGTCAGTTAAATCACAACTCTTCAACGCTTTTGTTTGTTCAGAGACTGAAAGAAATATTTAGAATTTAAAATGAGTCAGAGCCAGATGAGTCGAGTGTGGACCCACTTTAATGGAAGTACTGCTGGGGACCCAGTTTAAGCATAAAACACCTTTAAAAAAAGAGCCAAAGAGACTGTTTTTTTTGTTTTTTTTTTGAACGGATCTTTTAAAGGAATGAACCATAAAGGTCCAGTTCCCCCAAAACAACCAAAAGTCCCATCTCTAGTTTCTAGACCCTGTTTACCCTAAAGTATTTTGGATCCAACCCCTGACATGAAGGTGTTTTCCAAAAATGTCCAACCCAGACCTATTTCAGTGACGGACAGCTACCACCAATGGAAACTTTAACGTCATTCATTTGACCTTTGACATCTTTATATGATGCGGTTGATTGATGCCGGTTCAAAGAAAACATAGAAAAACCTTCAGACCAGGTGGTGTCAAAGTCATTTTAGTCCAGTTCCACTTTCACCTAAATTTGATCTGAATCAGGCCGAACCATTGAAATATTAACATAATATACATAAATAATGTCAACTAAATATTTATCTATATTTTAGAGTAAAAAAGAGTCAAATTAAACTATCTGTTCAAACAATGTGAAGAACATGAAACAATCAAATAAACCTAATTTTAACAATATTATGCTTCTGTTCATCATTTTCACATTCATCCCAATGGCTGGATTTGGCCCCCGGGCCTTATGTTTGACACCTGTGCTCTGGAATTAAGTATATAAATATTAAACTATCCAAAGGTTCACCGACCCTGTAGCTACAGAACAGGTGATCTCTCTCCAAAATGACGACATTTAAAGTCCAGATTTGATTTCAATTTTATTCTTTATCCATTTAAGTCGAAATTTCAACTTTAATTTCATAATATCAAAAATATTTTTTTTGCTTCACACGTGGCCCTAACATTACATTGTGCCACAAGACTGAAACAATAAAAAAAACAAAAAACAAACATAAGATTCCCTGGAAAACGTTGCCGTGTGGACGAGGCCTTAGATGAATGTGTGAGGCTGTAACAGTGGATTATTACTCATGGACACTTGAGTATTTGCAGTAAGAGTCACAGTTATTGTGACAGAAGAGATGTCGACAACTAATATCCAACTGGTTTTAGCTCGACTCAACATTCGGTTGGCCGTTGAGCTGCTGGAACTTCTCACCGAAGCAGCAGCCGTCACCGCTGGGCGCGAGCGAAGTGTCTTCATGTCAACGTTTTACTTCAACAAGCGACTCGCAGACAAAAGTGTTTCATAAAGATGCAACAAGATGGACTTGGTAGAAGAATGTGTAAAACAGCTGAGAGAGAAGAGGGAACATATCGTATTTGATTTATGCATGTTAAAATTGTCATACTTTGTCAACAGGGTGTGGTCAAAACAACGGAAGGTCAAGCATGTTCAGTGTCAGAGGTGAAAGTCGTACCTTTGTTTGTGTAGTGGGACGTTAAAGGGACAGTTCAGTATTTTATTAAAGGGACAGTTCAGTATTTTATTAAAAGGACAGTTCAGTATTTTATTAAAGGGACAGTTCAGTATTTTATTAAAGGGACAGTTCAGTATTTTATTAAAGGGACAGTTCAGTATTTTATTAAAGGGACAGTTCAGTATTTTATTAAAGGGACAGTCCAGTATTTTTCAGACGAATGTGTTTGTCATCAGTGTCTTTACTCTGGTGCACCCACACTGACTCCGCCCCTCTCTTCTGACTCCACCCCTTTACTCTGGTGCACCCACACTGACTCCGCCCCTCTCTTCTGACTCCACCCCTTTACTCTGGTGCACCCACACTGACTTACCCCCGACAGTGTCCTGTGAGCCCAGTTCTGGTCCGGTTTTGGTCAAAGCCAAAGTAGTCCCGGCAGGTTTCCTGGGGTCAACAAAATAAGCCTACGTTTATACAGAGACAATGAAAACAGACGACGCAAAAGTGTTGTCTCATCTTCGGTTTTTCACCTGCGTTTAGACGAGTGTATTCAGGAGGAAATTCTTGTTTATATGAAGAGGCAACAGTAGGAGAAATATGATTGGATAGTCCTGCCAGGTCGCTAGGTGGTACTGTGATAGACCCGCCCACATGTCCTTTTCTATTGTTGACGTGTGTAATTGGATCATTTTATTTTGTTTTCTAATTGCTGTTTATTTTTTTTTACATTCTAAATGGTCTTTCTCCACCTCCCCTTAAGCTGTTTGTCTCAATGGATGGATGGATGGATGGATGGATGGATGGATGGATGGATGGATGGATGGATGGATGGATGGATGGATGGATGGATGGATGGATGGATAGCCAGCCGCTTACACTGCCCAACAACTGATGAAAGTAGTTTGACGACGCACAGAAAAAAATATTCAGTAAAATGAATAAAATAATCATTGGTCGTTGTCACTGCTAACAGCTGTGTGTCTTATCAAACTATTTTCATCAGTTGTTGGGCAGTGTTAACTGTTCGCAGTGTTAGCGGCTGCTACGTGCAGGTGCACAGCTGTTAGCAGTGACAACGCTAGCGCATTGATCGCTATTGACAGAAAGTAGCTCCAAACAATTACGAGGTGTGAGTTTTTGTTCAGTGACAGTTTTGTTATGTAAATAAATCTCTCATTCCAACACATACTGTTTTGAGAAGAAACAGGTTTTATTTTGTTGAAACCTGCCGGGACTACTTTGGCTTTGACTAAAACCGGACCAGAACTGGGCTCACAGGACAGTGTGGGGGGGTAAGTCACTGTGGGTGCACCAGAGTAAAGGGGCGGAGTCAGAAGAAAGGGGCGGAGTCAGTGTGGGTGCACCAGAGTAAAGACACTGATGACAAACATTCATCTGAAAAATACTGAACTGTCCCTTTAACTCTACGACGGCAGAATCATTGACCCACAAGTTAAAGGATAACAATGAGAATTATTTTCTTCACACAATAGAAGCTGTTTTAGTCCAGACCATTATTTCTGTTAGTCATTAACTGAAGACTGTTCTGACAAACATTCAAATTGACAGAACCTATAATGTTGACTAGCTAGTGCTGCTAATTAAAAATGATGTTCCTGTTGTTTGTGTTTATTTTTTTTACTTAAAGCTGGAAATGGTTGTCGTGACCATGTTTTTTTTTTATTGTTTATTGAATAGCTTGTTCCGTGAAAGCAAATTTAAGTACATTTTTGTGACTATGTTGGCAATGGTTTTTAATGGTTTGTTATTACATAAAGCTGCTCCTCCTGTTGGGAATAACTAATTAAAAAGTAAATGAGAAATAAAACTTTGGTTGGGGGGCGGGGAGACACAGAAAAAACAGGTTACGTTGAAACAGGCCAAAATGTTTCCATCAATAATCAACAAAATGAGTGAAAAACAAAGAGATAAAACTGTGGGTTTTATACACACAGCAGAACCAGGTACGTTAAAACTGGCCCAAATACTTAAACACAGTAACAGCAACAGATAATTATCTGTGCTTTGTTGTTTTGTTTTGTTTTTTACTTCCATTCATTAATAAACAAGTAATTATTAATATTAAAAACATTAGATATAGAGCGACTGTATTAAAGCCCAGACAGATGTTCAGTGTCTGTCAGGTCCAGAAAATAAAAATAAATAAATACAATAACTGGAAAAAATTACAATTAAAACTATTATTCAGGGAATTTTATCAGAAAATCTGGTCTTCCTTTAATTGAATCTAAAAAAAAATCTTTTGTTGAAACCAATAATTATCATCCTAAAGATTACACTGATTGGTTGTAGTACCGTCCTATTGCATACAGAGGATTTGAAAGACAACCTTTTAGCCCCGCCTCCTCTGACTATGAAGCACCACTAGACCCATACATGGAATGAATAGAGATAGCACTGCTAGGCTAGGCTAGGCTAGGCTAGGCTAACTGTCGACCACCGTACAATGCAATTCAATACGACATTCTGTTCAAGTCAAACACAATATAAGTAATGATGCAGCATTAGGCATTAGTATTCTATATTCGAACACGTCACGAATATTCCAATATTCGAAAATTATGTCCCAAACCTAATATATATCCAAATAAATAAATAAGTGTGTATTTTTAATTAATATAATTAAAAAATACACAATTTATAATTTAATAAAAAATTCTACATATTTTTTTTTATTTATTTTATTTTAATTCATTCATTTTTGTTTAATTAAATTGTATTTTATTCCTTTTTTTTTTTTTTTACAAATTTAATCTAGTATTTTTTTTATTTGAAGAAAAGGAAGATACTATTAAAACCTGCAGGACCTATGTCATTGTGAAATGAATAGGGATAGTGCGGCTAGGCTAGGCTAGGCTAGGCTAGGCTAGGCTAACACTTTATCTATGACGATTTTTGTTTTGTTTTTCTTTAAATCAGACCACACCCTGTTGTGTTGTTTTAATAAGCCAGTGTTTTTTTTACTAAATTCCAGTTAATAGTATTGTTTATGTCTTTGTATGTATTGGACACATATTTTGTGTGTTTGTAGGTACGATGCATGCGTCATTTTTCAGTGGCTCATTTTTCTGAACTATCTTTGGTTGTGATTCTAATCATGTTGTAAACACCAGATGTACTATGGAAACTAAGACGGACTGTTGACATTGTCTATTCAGATGTTATTAATAAATATTTATATATATATATATATATATAAATATATATATAGTCTGGATGGAGTTTATAGGGTGTGTGAGATGAAATGAAACTCTCCCTTACCCTCCCCCCTCACCTCACACCTGTGTAGTGAACTCTCCCAGTAGATCGCTGTGATTGAAAGACCTACGAAGCACTTCTGACAACAAACACTGTCCATGACACACATACAGTAACGCAACACCTGATGCCGTCACCCAGATAACACCCCGTGGCCAAGAACACTGCCCACGTTTCTGTAGCTGTGGGCGTGGGTGACACGTCTACATGTCTGGGGGTGGGGGTTGTCGTCTAACTGCACTGCTCTACAGATTTTTATAAAGTATTTGCTTCATACGTTAAAATGTGTTAAATGTTCTAACCTTTAACCAAATGTATGTTTTTAATATATATATGATGGTGTGTTATATGTTACACATATGCTGCTTTATGTACAGTATGTATTAGTAAATATTATACATCAAAGAAGCTGGAAAGTGAATGGAAACAAACAAAATAATCAACAAAATTAACAAAATAATCAATAAAATGAATATAATAATCGACAAAATGGGTGAAATAATGAAAAAAAATTAGTAAAATGATCAACAAAAAGTGTAAAATAATCAACAAAATGAACAAAAATGACAAATATTCAGTAAAACAAATAGTAAAATGTCAGACTTTTACCAAGCATCATTTCAGACTTTTATCACTAACACATGTGGGAACATTTCATTAGTTTAATTCCAGAAGTGTTTTACTTGTCGACCAGTGTTGTTAGGACTGTGTAACGTTCATTATATATCACAATAGTCTGATCACGATACAATATATTATTAGTGCTGTAAAACTAAACAACTCAAATGAATGTGTAAAGTGGTTCTACCTACGGCCCAGGCCCATCAGTGTTCCACGTGTTTCTGTGGACCATCCAGTCGCCCATGCTGGTTTATGAAGCTTCCGTCAGTCCTTCCATCTGCCTCTCACGAATTCCTCTGATGCACAGACCAAGGCTGAGACACTTCAGTGTCAGAGTGAACAAAGACACCAGGGTTGAACTGAGCTGCTACACTGACACTATGACAAAAGGCTGACACTGTGGCGCAACCCCTACCCTTAGCCCGACCACTACCCTTAGCCTGACCACTACCCTTAGCCTGACCACTACCCTTAGCCTGACCACTACCCTTAGCCCGACCACTACCCTTAGCCCGACCACTACCCTTAGCCCGACCACTACCCTTAGCCCGACCACTACCCTTAGCCCTACCCCTGGACCTAATTTATTCCTCCAGAACTAGACAAATTGGTCTCTCTGTTCCTGTCGTATTTATGCCTCTGTCCATCTTATGGGTGTTGTGTTTGAAATCCTCTAGGGGGCGCTAACGAGTTGCATTGCCAAGGGTTCAAAAAAAATGGCATCTATTGAAGCTGTGATTTAGATGTATTTACTGTGGAGGCAAGAAAAACTGACCAGAAATAATCATTTAGACTTTTTAAATACTTTTTATCTAAATTTTTTACCTTTTATCACAGACCACATCCAGTGCAAGGCCTACTGAGTCTGCTGTGATCGCAAGGGGACGGAATATGCCAGGGACGACACACACACACCTACACACACTCACTATCACACACACACACTCACACACACATTTCATAAAAGTCGGTAAAGAAATGTGTCTACAGCGCCCCCTAGAACAGTGACAATAGATCACACCCTAGTGAAGTTAGAGTATTAAAAACGGTACACATGTTCAGCATCTGATGACGGAAAAAAGACCTTATGATGGCCACGCCCATAAACCAACAGGAAGTCCGCCATCTTGGATTGAAATTTCAAACATGTTGACTCATGGATTTTCGCTGTCATCGGAATTTAATGAACTCCTCCTTGGCTGTTGGGCAAAATAAGCTCAAAATCTGTGAACACGATCTAGAAAAGTGGAACATCAAAACTTATCCAAAGTTTTGGGAAAAGTGGCAACGTTTTTGTACTATGGTGTGGCAAAGTTTTCAGGAAAAATTGCCGCTACATAAATTGCTTTAGCTCACACATAGGGCGACTGTGGTTCAGTTGGTAGAGCGGTTCGTCCAATGACTGATGGGTCAGCTGTTCACGTCCCAGCTCTGGCTGTCCACATGTCCAAGTGTCCTTGGACAAAGACACTGAAGCCTTAGTCTCCCAGTAGGACTGACAGAACCTTAGAACCCTACTGGTGTATGAGTGTGTGTGAATGGGTGAATGTGAGGCTAATGTAAAGAGCTTTGAACAACTATAGAAGTGAAGAACATTTACATACAAACACTGATTTGGCAGAAATTTGACACAGACATCTATGTCCCCGGTCTTCATCCATTTAGATATTTTGATTTCGTACCATAGCGCCCCCTAGAAATGTACTTTCATTAATATGGCTGTAGTTCAGACTAGTGTTGTCAGAAAAATCGATTTTAGATACTAAATCGATATTGACCCTTGGTATCTAATTAGATACTAAGTTGCTGGAAAATAGATTTTTGTTTTATAGCGGGTAACGTTAAGAATTGTAAACGGGCATCAACGCGGTCAGCTCTGGCACAGCCGTAATGCCGGCGTGTAAGTTAAAGTCTCTTTTTTTCTCCAGCTGCCTCTGACAGCACACGGGATGACGCCAGTGCGACCACAGACCTGTACACTATTTCTATAGGTCTGTGATTGGACCATCCGATGTAACTTTGCTTTTAAAGGCCTCGATATAGTTGAACGTTAATGCACGCGGGCGGCAGCCAGGCGGTAGCGCATAGTATCACGTTACCACCACGGAGGCCACCGTGAGCATGTCAGCCTATCATTTTTGACGTGCGCGCTGCTAGTCCCGCAAGGGGTCCGCAGTGGTCACATGATGCAATACGCTGCCACCTGCACACATAATGCTCGACCATAAAGAGTCTTACAGTTAGCACTGCAGAAGGGCTTGAGCAAAAAGATAGACCTACCTTAACTTACCAAGAGATAGACATGCATTTATTCTGCACCCGCACTCACTACCTTTTTTTTAGCAGTCCATGGAGGAAATTTTAAGAGGAATCCCTCACATCTCCAGTATCGAAATTAGTATCGAGTATTATCCTTAGTATCGGTATCGAGTTGGAAATTTTAGTATCGTGACAACACTAGTTCAGACAAACACTGATCTGGCTCAAACCCAAACCTATTCAAGACACATTTCAAATAAGTCATTCTATAGCGCCCCCCACATACTTATACAAAAGTGTGTGTTTCTGACAGAATATCGCATCCTGCCCGCGGTACGATGTCATCTCGCTGTCGGCTGGACACCCAGGAAGGCAGTTGCGAAGGATGGCGAAGGCCCTTGAGACTGCTTATGGTTTTATTGTTATCTTCATTTTGATTGACAGCTGACAGTCACAGAGAGCTGACAAATCTGGGGCCATTTAAAAATGTAGGGGTATAGATGAAAACAAAGTGCATCTTGGATGTAATGGAATTTATCATGAGTTGCTAAGAGCAGAAGAGGATGGTTCAGACTGTATACGATGCCAATTTGTCCACCTCATTTATCCCCGCTCTGTTCTCAGATGTAATTTGCTGAAGCTGTGGCGAAGCAGTTTTGGAAACCTGGGTATTACTCTTTTGATATTTTTCAGTCTTACTGTAACGACTGCTGTGGGCGCTCTGGGTAAGTACATTACCACGGAACATCTGACACCCAGAACGTTGCCACAGGCTGAACGGTGTGTTTTCTCTGCTCAACTGCTGCAAATGAAAGAAAATGAAAACACTTAAATGGATTTAGGCTGAATCTCATCCTCATATCTCTTACTCCACCTCTGTTTTGCACATCCATGTGTAGGGGGACAGTAGGGGTGTGTCAGTTCACGTTAAAGGGACAGTTCAGGATTTTTCACATGAATCTGTATATCTGGAAATTCACGACTTTGTTGTATTCTTGTGTAAAAACATCCGCCTGTTAGTAGACTAAGCTCTGCTGTTTGATATGGATTCATTTACATTCATAATCAAATACTGGACTATGTTTTTTAAAAAGAATGCAACAAAATCGTGAATTTCCAGAGAGTGTCGACAATCGACTATTTCAGTGTTCGTCCTCAGACGTCTTCTGAACCCAGTAACTGTGATAGATACATAGATAGATAGATAGATAGATAGATAGATAGATAGATAGATAGATAGATAGATAGATAGATAGATAGATAGATAGATAGATAGATAGATAGATAGATAGATAGATAGATAGATAGATAGATAGATAGATAGATAGATAGATAGATAGATAGATAGATAGATATAAGGGCATGCAAGTCGAATAAAATCCAATTAGCAGAAATTAGTTAAGTAATAAAAATAAAATCAAGTACTACAAGCTGAAAAATAAAAACAAAAACAAAACAAAACAGGAGGTAGTGATGGTAGGGGGAACAAAGTGAGTAAAGACATGACCATGGTGTTCTAAAACGAACACTTGGCAGTTCACTGTGCAGCGTGAAAGTTAAAGTGTATACAGTGCAATGTGTGTATGTCCGCAGAAAGTGGACACACTTTCTGAGGACATGAAGACCTGAGGACACTAGGGTTTGTCTTTAGGGACCCTCTACTTACTACCACTGAAGTGTGATGTTGTTTAAACTTTAGAAAAGTTAATCTGAAAATAGAGTTTGATGATAGAGACATGTTCTAATCACTTCCATGTTAACAGTTTGGATCAAAACGACAACATGGAAACTTTTTCATGTTCATCCAAACGGTGTGATTTTAACGTCAACTATATGTATGTACTAACAAACATCTAAAACTGATTTTTACTGCAGATAATTAATCCCTTTAAGTATGTGAGTACGTATATATAATGCAATAATGTCCTTGGTCAGAACATCCCAAAAATAATACAAACCAAACTGTAGTTGAGTCTGATCTGGACTGAGACCACTTCTTATCATCAGATCTAGCTTTAACTGTTTGGTTTGGGGGAGACTTTATTTTGGCCCAAATTTAAGGGGGGCTGGTCCAGACAGGCAGGAGCGGGGGTCCGGGGTCACAGGTCGGCACAGGCGAGATACTGCAGATCCTGTCATCCATGGCTCCCACGCAGACACTGTCAGGAGAGCCACCACTCCCCCCGGGGGGGAGGGGGGAAAGGGGACACCAGGTGACTAGTCATGAACAGACTTGGTATGAAAGATAGGTTATAAAAATGACAGAAACAGGTGTGAGAGAGAGAAAGAGAAGAAAGAACTCAGTGTCTGTACTTCCCCCAGCATTCTAACTCCTAGGGCAGCCTAGACTGAACTGTGACTCATACATCATGTATACATGATATATGAGTCACATCATTTTTAACTAACCTGACCATAGGCTTTCTCAAACAGGAATGTTTTAAGCCTAATTTTAAATGTAGAGACTGTTTCTGCGTCTTTAATATTAAAGGGAAGATGATTCCATAAGACAGTAACCATGGTAACTAAAGGCTCTAGCTCCATCAGACAGTAACCGTGGTAACTAAAGGCTCTAGCTCCTACTGTACTTTTAGAAACCCTAGGAACTTTCAATAAACCTGCATTCTGAGAACGAAGGGTTCTATTGGGTTGGTACGGAACCAGATCATCTTTAAGATAAGAGCATGTTCTGTTGTCTAGACCATAATACCACATTGAGTTCTACAAGGGCCTGGTGTCCACTGACCAGGACATTATACTGACACCACATGATGTCAGAAGACTAGAATACTAAGTAGATTATACACTGAAAAAAGTAAAACATTGAATCACCCTAAAAAAATCTTCAATTTTGACGTTTTGTCTCATGATTTTGACTTTTTATCTCATTATATTCATATTTTTTGGACTATAAGGTGCACCTGTTTATAAGCCGCATCCACTGTATTTTTAAAAAATAGTATAAAAAAATAATATACAAGTTTCACCAGGTTATAAACCGCAGATATCTATGTTTAAACATCATATATTTACTGCATGTACAGAAGGATTTAACTGTAAATATAGTCACATGTTTGGACCTGAACAGATTTTTTCCTAACAGTGACTTTTAACACGACAACAACTTTACTGAATAAAACTGAACTGAACCAAGAGAAAAATAACTAGTATTTACTGTATTTATCTTCATTTATCCAGTGTTTTAAATCACTTTAATTATCTTCACTCAAACCCAGGAAGTCGTCTTCTTCTGTGTCACAATTGAACAACCTAATCTGTCTGATGATGATGATGATGATGATGATGATGATGAAGGGCTGAGGATTTAAAAATAATTAACAGTTGATCATTTGTCGTCCGTGTTCTGTCTGCTAAAGAAAACGTAGGTATTCTTCTTTGCATTGATTGTTCTTAGTAGTTTTGATTCTAACCCTGGTTATAGCGCCCCTAGTGGTGGAAGAAAAGTCCACAGAACATCTGCACCTTTGTATAAACCTCATGGTTTAAAACATATTTAAAAAAAGTAGCAGCTTATAGTCCAGAAAATATGGTATTATTATTATTATTATTATTAGTAGTAGTAGTAGTAGTAGTAGTAGTAGTAGTATTACATATACAGACAAATATCTAAAGGACGAGGTATGAAGGAAGGTGTCTGAAATTGTTGGTGTCTCTGGTGAGTTTAGTGTGAACTGTTCAAAACTGAAAAAAACTACATGAACACTTTACAAACACCATGTCTACTTATGTATGCTTGTCACAACCTGCCACGACCTTTCCCTCAGATCCACTCCAGATCACCTGGCCCGCACCGCGCAGCTGTAAGCTGTTGCTGATCTACAACTACATAAGCAGTGAGGCTGCAGTTGCCGGTGCAGGACCATTCAGTTTGTCAACTACATAACCCAGACACTCTGCCTAGTTCCCCTGTCACCTTAACCTGGACATTTCATCCACCACCACGGACTCTGGCTGATCTACCCCCAGGTGTTGGTGTCCAGTCTGTGTCTTTTTTTGTTGATATCATTTGATATAATATTTATTTCATTTGGTAAGGTCCACTAAATTGAATAAATAATATATCAAATCAATGAGTATTACCTGGAATGTAGAGTAAAAAAAAGCCATTTTGTGAAAAAAATTAAAAATGGAGTTATCTGTTTTTGCAAATGAACTCTTCATATTATGTTGCATGTAGGATAATAATCAAAAAATCAAACAAAGGGCATCACTGTTCAGGTTTATTTCCTTCTTTTTGTAGTCGCTCTACCAGCTGTGGCTCAGCTGGTAGAGCGGATCGTCCGATGATCGAAGGGTTGGCGGATCGCGTCTCGGCTCTGGCTGTCCACATGTCGAAGTGTCCTTGGGCAAGACACTGAACCCTAAGTTGCTGCCTGACCCTACTGTGTCTTGGCAGCAGCCGTCTACTGGTGTATGAGTGTGTGAATGGGTTTCTGTGAAGCACTTTGTGACCCATGTCTGTGAAAAGAGCTATACAAATAAAGATTACTTACTTACTTTTCAGTACCTATACCTTTATCTGTCATTGCAATGAATAATAATGGAGAAGGTCCACATGTTTGGACACGCCCATACACACAGACAACACAGGGGGAGCTTTCTGGTGATACGATGTGATGCACCGCAAAAATGGACGAGTACCGTGACACCTGTCCACACAGACAGTGCTGTGGTTGTGGCTAAAGTTGACACTACTGAATATAAATGTGAAGCAACAACAGTGGAAAAAACAAGAGGTGAATATTTGTCAAAAGGTCCTGAATCATCCTCGATACAGTGGATAACATAACAAACCAAAGGGGAAAACGATCCACTTTACAATTCAGGCCTGAGGTGTGGGTGTCCATTACACTGCTGCATTATAGTACCCTGTTCACTTCAGTACCACACTTTGGATTCACTTGGATGGATGTCAAATCATTTTAAATTCTGGAGAATAATAATTTTCCTGGAAAGCCTTCGTATAATCGCAGATGGTCGACACATGTGAAAGTCAACGGAAATATGTTGATAGAAACAAAAACTTGACCCTGAAAGATTTAATGTCAACTCATCCTTGTTTTATTTGAATACATTTGACTTTTGTTGAACATCTAATGAATACATAAACAGACTAGAGCAACTTAGAGACTGCAGACTCTGATGAAGTAGATCACCCCCCCCCCCCTCCAAACCCCCCACACCCCCCAGACCACCGAAATGTCTGAGAGGCAGTGAACAGACTGGTTTTTAACTAACTCAGATGACAAGAAATATTTTTGAAAAGGACGGACCCGACCCACTTCTGGACCCACATTTTTAAAAAGTAGTCAATGGTCTTCATGACCATCACATGACCTTTGACCTTACTCATATACCTGCATCTATTTCTTTGTTAAAATTCCATGCCATTGCTTGTAAGTTAATATGTTGAGAAAATTCAATTTTCAATTCAATTAAATTTTATTTATAAAGTCCTAAATCACAACAAAGTCGTCTCAAAGGGCTCAAAGGGCTCAAAGGGCTCCTCATGACCTCCTCAAATATGAGGAGGTCATCTAATAATCGAAGAGTTAGAGGTTCGAATCTGTCATAGTCAGTCTGTTGTGTCCTTGGGCAAACAGTGTCACTCACACTGGTGTATGAATGAGTATGAATGTTTGGTGGTGGGAGGGGCTGTAGGAACAAAATGTCTGCCAGTCTTATGTCAGTCTACCCCAGGACAACTGTGGATACATATGTAGTTTACCACCACCAGAGTGAGCAAGTGAGAGTGAATGAATAATGAAGGAGCGTCAGTGGAGAGTGGAGTGGAGTTTGAAGAGTATATGAACCAAATGTGATGCTTGTTTGACAAAGTGAATGATTATTACTATTAACAGACTTATTTTACTAACAGACAAACAGATACAACCATTCCTCAGTGAAGTAAATATTTTAGAAAACCATGGCATCCAGTGTGGGGTGTAATTCTAAGCCTCATGTCTCATATTTACACGTGAATGATATGTGATCAATATTCATGTTGGAGCTTAGACCTCCACAGAAGTATTCACATCCCCTCAGCTACAGTAAAGGCTGGTTCACTCTGCTTATGCAGACATGGAGGCGTCCTGCTAATTTGAATACACTCCCACACACTGTTGCCTTGTACCGTCTATCTCCCCATTCTCATTTTAACACCTCATTCAGGACAGCACATTCAAACTGCAAGAGACCACTTCATTTTATTAAGCCAAACATTTGTGTTAATAACTGAAAACTCACCTCTACTGAGCTTGAATGGTTTATGCTACGTCTACACGGCAACACCCTCACCTGTCTGATGGATGGACCTGCCCCCCCACACCCACACCCTTTTTTCATTTCATCTACAAATGGACGTTCATCTATGGTTTGTCCGTCCATGGGAGTAGATCTGTCCTTCAGTGTGGTTCTCCTCAAGGTTTCTTCTTTTTCCCACTGGGTTTTGGAGGGTTTTTTTCTGCTGAGAAGGAGGAGCTAAGGACAGGGGGGGGGGCTAAGGACAGGGAGGAGCTAAAGACAGGGGGGGGGCTAAGGACAGGGAGGAGCTAAGGACAGGGGGAGGGGCTAAGGACAGGGAGGAGCTAAGGACAGGGGGAGGGGCTAAGGACAGGGAGGAGCTAAGGACAGGGGGGGGGCTAAGGACAGGGAGGAGCTAAAGACAGGGGGGGGGCTAAGGACAGGGAGGAGCTAAGGACAGGGGGAGGGGCTAAGGACAGGGAGGAGCTAAGGACAGGGGGAGGGGCTAAGGACAGGGAGGAGCTAAGGACAGGGGGGGCTAAGGACAGGGAGGAGTTAAGGACAGGGGGGGGGGTAAGGACAGGGAGGAGCTATGGACAGGGGGGGGCTAAGGACAGGGAGGAGCTAAGGACAGGGGGGGGGCTAAGGACAGGGAGGAGCTATGGACAGGGGGGGGCTAAGGACAGGGAGGAGCTAAGGACAGGGGGGGGCTAAGGACAGAGAGGAGCTAAGGACAGGGGGGGGGCTAAGGACAGGGGATGTTTGGGACTTTATCTATTTCTGTGGTTGATTGTCCTCTCCTGTAAAACCCTGTGAGACTACATTGTTGTGATTTGAGATCTATAAATAAAATTGAATTGAATTGAATTGAATTGGTTCTGGGTAAAAAAAAAAAATGCCGCAAATAAAGTATAATCCATCTTTGCGTACAGCCAAAACTAGATATTACTCATCCATAATAGAAGAAAACCAGAATAATCCTAGATTCCTGTTCAGTACTGTAGCCAGACTGACAAACAGACACACCTCCGTGGAACCAGTTATTCCATCCACGCTCCATTCTGATGATTTCCTGCAGTTCTTTAACAATAAAATATCAACTATTAGAGACAAAATAGACACATTTCTCCCAAACATTAGATCATAAAAAGCAGTGGTTTCAAACCTAGGCCTTTTTATAAATCCCTCTGTAACACTAAATAATTTCACCACTGTAGACCAAACTGATGTCATATCTATTATCATGTCTTCCAAATCATCACCTGCCTCTTAGATCCAATTACAACTAAACTCTTTAAACAGATTCTGCCCCTAATTATTAGCACTGTCCTAAATATAATTAACACTTCATTAATTACTGGATATGTGCCACAGTCATTTAAATATGCTGTTATTAAACCAATTCTGAAAAAGCCTACCCTAGATCCTGACATTTTAGCCAATTATAGGCCTATATCCAATTTGCCCTTCCTGTCAAAGGTTTTAGAACGAGTAATAGTTAAACAGCTGTGCCAATTCCTGCAGGATAATAGTTTATTTGAACAGTTTCAGTCTGGCTTTCGTGCCCATCATAGCACTGAAACAGCGTTAGTTAAAGTTACTAATGACTTATTATTAGCCGCTGACATCGGATTAATATGGGTCCTGGTGTTATTAGACCTTAGTGCAGCCTTTGACACCATTGACCACAGTATCTTAGTGCACAGATTAGAATGTGATATAGGTATTAGAGGAGCAGCCCTCTGCTGCTTTAAATCATATTTATCTGATCGCTACCAATTTGTTCACGTCAATCAACAATCATCGCAGTCCTCCAGAGTTAATTATGGCGTGCCCCAAGGGTCAGTCCTTGGGCCTATTTTGTTTACACTATATATGCACCCTTTAGGTAACATCATTACAAATCATGGTATTAATTTTCATTGTTATGCGGATGACACACAGCTATATTTATCGATTAAACCTGATCAGACCAGACAAATAGATAAACTAAGTACTTGTGTACAAGACATAAAAACTTGGATGAGTGCCAATTATCTTTTATTGAACCCTGAAAAAACTGAAGTCGTTATAATTGGTCCTAAAAATGCGAGAGACTCCCTAACTGACCACATAGTTACTCTGGACAACTTAAGTGTAACACCCAGTGCCACAGTTAAAAATTTAGGAGTTTTATTTGATCCAGATCTTTCATTCAAAGGGTCAGAGGTCAGAGGTCAGGGCATATTAACCAAACATGCAGAACAGCCTTCTTTCACCTGCGCAACATTAGCCAAAATTAGGAATATTCTGTCTAAAACGACTGCAGAAAAATTAATTCATGCATTTGTTACATCACGATTAGATTATTGTAACTCCTTACTTGTAGCATGTCCTAAATATTCCCTAAAAAGCTTCAACTGGTTCAAAATGCAGCAGCAAGATTATTAACAGGATCAAATAGAAGAGAACACATCACCCCTGTGCTCCAAACCCTGACCCCTGACCCCTAACCCTATCACCCCTGTGCTCCAAACCCTTCATTGGCTACCAGTTGAGTCTAGAATTACATTTAAAATCCTCCTCCTTACATATAAAACCATTAATGGTATGGGCCCCTCTTATCTTAAAGATGATCTGGTTCCGTACCAACCCAATAGAACCCTTCGTTCTCAGAATGCAGGTTTGTTGAAAGTTCCTAAGGTTTCTAAAAGTACAGTAGAAGCTAGAGCCTTTAGTTACCATGGTTACTGTCTTATGGAATCATCTTCCCTTTAATATTAAAGATGCCGACACAGTCTCTACATTTAAATTAGGCTTAAAACATTCCTGTTTGAGAAAGACTATGATCAGGTTAGTTAAAAAATTATGTGGTGTATGAGTCACAGTTCAGTCTAGGCTGCCCTAGGAGTTAGAATGCTGGGGGAAGTACAGACACTGAGTTCTTTCTTCTCTTTCTCTCTCTCACACCTGTTTCTGTCATTTTTATAACCTATCTTTCATACCAAGTCTGTTCATGACTAGTCACCTGGTGTCCCCTTTCCCCCCTCCCCCCCTGGGGGGAGTGGTGGTTTTCCTGACAGTGTCTGCACGGGAGCCATGGACGACAGGGTCTGCAGTTTCTCGCCTGTGCTGACCTGTGACCCCGGACCACCGCCCCTGCCTGTCTGGACCAGCCCCCCTTCCTGCATTTATACATGGACGTTCATCTATAGTCTGTCCGTCCATGGGAGTGGATCTGTCCTTCAATGTGGTTCTCCTCGAGATTTCTTCTTTTTCCCACTGGGTTTGGAAGTTTTTTCTTGCCGAGAAGGAGGGTCTAAGGACAGGGGGAGGAGCTAAGAACAGGGGGAGGGTCTAAGGACAGGGGGAGGGTCTAAGGACAGGGGGAGGAGCTAAGGACAGGGGGAGGGTCTAAGGACAGGGGGAGGAGCTAAGGACAGGGGATGCTTGGGATTGTTCATGTATTTCTGTAGTTGATTGTGTTTTTGTAAAGCCCTTTGAGACGACTTTGTTGTGATTTAGGGCTTTATAAATAAAATTGAATTGAATTGAATTGAAATATCATGTAAACATGGCAATGAAACTAAAAACATGTAGTACACATGCGACACCTGTAGGAGCGCTGTAAGACAGTCCTAGAGAACATCAAAAGTTCTTATTTATTGTATGTTTGCACCATTAGTGTTAGCCTCGTCTTATTATTATTAACCTGATTTATTATTATTACGTTTATCAGTAGTTAACAAGGTGGTGCAGTAGTTAACAGGGTGGTGCAGTAGTTAACAGGGTGGTGCAGCGGTTAACAGGGTGGTGCAGTAGTTAACAAGGTGGTGCAGTAGTTAACAAGGTGGTGCAGTAGTTAACAGGGTGGTGCAGTAGTTAACAAGGTGGTGCAGTAGTTAACATGGTGGTGCAGTAGTTAACAGGGTGGTGCAGCAGTTAACAGGGTGGTGCAGCGGTTAACAGGGTGGTGCAGTAGTTAACAAGGTGGTGCAGTAGTTAACAAGGTGGTGCAGTAGTTAACAGGGTGGTGCAGTAGTTAACAAGGTGGTGCAGTAGTTAACAGGGTGGTGCAGTAGTTAACAGGGTGGTGCAGTGGTTAACAAGGTGGTGCAGTAGTTAACAAGGTGGTGCAGTAGTTAACAGGGTGGTGCAGTGGTTAACAAGGTGGTGTAGTAGTTAACAAGGTGATGTAGTGCTTAACAAGGTGGTGTAGTAGTTAACAAGGTGGTGCAGTAGTTAACAAGGTGGTGCAGTAGTTAACAGAGTGGTGCAGTGGTTAACAAGGTGTTGCAGTAGTTAACAGGGTGATGCAGTGGTTAACAAGGTGGTGCAGTAGTTAACAAGGTGGTGCAGTAGTTAACAGGGTGATGCAGTGGTTAACAAGGTGGTGCAGTAGTTAACAGGGTGGGGCAGTAGTTAACAAGGTGGTGCAATAGTTAACAGGGTGGTGCAGTGGTTAACAAGGTGGTGCAGTAGTTAACAGGGTGATGCAGTGGTTAACAAGGTGGTGCAGTAGTTAACAAGGTGGTGCAGTAGTTAACAAGGTGGTGCAGTAGTTAACAAGGTGGTGCAATAGTTAACAGGGTGGTGCAGTAGTTAACAGGTGGTGCAGTAGTTAACTGGGTGGTGCAGTAGTTAACAAGGTGGTGTAGTAGTTAACAGGGTGGTGTAGTAGTTAACAGGGTGGTGGAGTAGTTAACAGGGTGGTGCAGTAGTTAACAAGGTGGTGTAGTAGTTAACAGGGTGGTGGAGTAGTTAACAGGGTGGTGCAGTAGTTAACAAGGTGGTGCAGTAGTTAACACTGGTGCCTAACAGACAAGGTTGTTGGTTCTATTCCCAAATCAGACCTTTCTGTGTGGGTTTTCTCCAAGTACTCTGGCTCCTCCCACCATCCAAACACATTCACTGATAGGTTAACCGGTTAACTAGTTAACTAGTTAACTGGTTAATCTAAATCACCCATAGGTGTGAATGTGACAGTGATTGTTGGTCTATATATATGTTCAATCCTCAGTTTCACTAAAATAAATGCAACAAAATAAGAAATGCTTGATATGTTGTTGTTTCTTTTATTAGTTATTTATTCTAAATATCAGTGGTTAGAACAGTAGTGGTGAATGGAAGCAGTCTGTTCAGTACAGCAGATGGTTCCAGAGCTCTAATGGACCATTTGAAGTTCTCCAGTATCTTTTCCACTCTTGAATATGATCCTGGTGGTAAATTAAAGACTAGATGCATTCACAAACCCAGAGGATTTCATTTTAGTGGCTGCAGGATGCATTTGTCTTCACACTGATAAAACAATATTACCAGGCCTCTGTAATGTGACACCCTCCTGCAGATTGAATGTGTTCCTATCTGGTATTACACTGACTGTGAACATGCTCAAGTTAAAGCTCCATAAAAAAGGGAAATAAGGAGGTTAATGATGTCTCTATAATCCCAGAACGGACACCCCCAAAGAACTGGAAGAACACTCAGTACACACTAGACCACTGGTGGACCAGTACTATCTATAGACCACTGGTGGACCAGTATTATCTATAGACCACTGGTGGACCAGTATTATCTATAGACCACTGGTGGACCAGTATTATCTATAGACCACTGGTGGACCAGTATTATCTATAGACCACTGGTGGACCAGTATTATCTATAGACCACTGGTGGACCAGTATTACCTATAGACCACTGGTGGACCGGTATTATCTATAGACCACTGGTGGACCGGTATTATCTATAGACCACTGGTGGACCGGTATTATCTATAGACCACTGGTGGACCGGTATTACCTATAGACCACTGGTGGACCGGTATTATCTATAGACCACTGGTGGACCGGTATTATCTATAGACCACTGGTGGACCGGTATTATCTATAGACCACTGGTGGACCGGTATTATCTATAGACCACTGGTGGACCGGTATTATCTATAAACCACTGGTGGACCGGTATTATCTATAGACCACTGGTGGACCAGTATTATCTATAGACCACTGGTGGACCAGTACTATCTATAGACCACTGGTGGACCGGTATTATCTATAGACCACTGGTGGACCGGTATTTTCTATAGACCACTGGTGGACCGGTATTATCTATAGACCACTGGTGGACCAGTATTATCTATAGACCACTGGTGGACCAGTATTATCTATAGACCACTGGTGGACCAGTACTATCTGTAGACCACTGGTGGACCAGTATTATCTATAGACCACTAGTGGACCAGTATTATCTATAGACCACTGGTGGACCAGTATTATCTATAGACCACTGGTGGACCGGTATTTTCTATAGACCACTGGTGGACCGGTATTATCTATAGACCACTGGTGGACCAGTATTATCTATAGACCACTGGTGGACCAGTATTATCTATAGACCACTGGTGGACCAGTACTATCTGTAGACCACTGGTGGACCAGTATTATCTATAGACCACTGGTGGACCAGTACTATCTATAGACCACTGGTGGACCAGTATTATCTATAGACCACTGGTGGACCAGTATTATCTATAGACCACTGGTGGACCAGTACCACTGGTGGACCAGTATTATCTTTTATAAATAAAAGCAGATGTAACTTCACAACATCCTGTTTGGTCTCAATACATTAATAAGATAGAATGAAAACAAAGTATGTTTAAGAATAAAGGGGGTAAATGTCATTGATAAGGGTACAGTCTGTACATTTGCTCCACACCTTCAAAATTCAATTCAATTTCATTTATAAATCCCCAAATCACAACAAAGTCGTCTCACAGGGCTTTACAGAAACATAATCAACTACAGAAATATATGAACAGTCCCAAGCATCCCCTGTCCTTAGACCCTCCCCCTGTCCTTAGACCCTCCTTCTGTCCTTAGATCATCCCCCTGTCCTTAGACCCTCCTTCTGTCCTTAGATCATCCCCCTGTCCTTAGACCCTCCCCCTGTCCTTAGACCCTCCCCCTGTCCTTAGACCCTCCCCTGTCCTTAGATCCTCCCCCTGTCCTTAGACCCTCTCCCTGTCCTTAGACCCTCCTTCTGTCCTTAGACCCTCCCCCTGTCCTTAGACCCTCCTTCTGTCCTTAGATCCTCCTTCTGTCCTTAGACCCTCCCCCTGTCCTTAGACCCTCCCCCTGTCCTTAGATCCTCCCCCTGTCCTTAGACCCTCCCCTGTCCTTAGACCCTCCTTCTGTCCTTAGATCATCCCCCTGTCCTTAGACCCTCCTTCTGTCCTTAGATCATCCCCCTGTCCTTAGACCCTCCCCCTGTCCTTAGACCCTCCCCCTGTCCTTAGACCCTCCCCCTGTCCTTAGACCCTCCCCTGTCCTTAGATCCTCCCCCTGTCCTTAGACCCTCTCCCTGTCCTTAGACCCTCCTTCTGTCCTTAGACCCTCCCCCTGTCCTTAGACCCTCCTTCTGTCCTTAGATCCTCCTTCTGTCCTTAGACCCTCCCCCTGTCCTTAGACCCTCCCCCTGTCCTTAGACCCTCCCCCTGTCCTTAGATCCTCCCCCTGTCCTTAGACCCTCCCCTGTCCTTAGATCCTCCCCCTGTCCTTAGACCCTCTCCCTGTCCTTAGACCCTCCTTCTGTCCTTAGACCCTCCCCCTGTCCTTAGACCCTCCCCCTGTCCTTAGATCCTCCCCCTGTCCTTAGACCCTCCCCCTGTCCTTAGATCCTCCCCCTGTCCTTAGACCCTCTCCCTGTCCTTAGACCCTCCCCCTGTCCTTAGACCCTCCCCCTGTCCTTAGACCCTCCCCCTGTCCTTAAACTCTCCCCCTGTCCTTAGACCCTCCCCCTGTCCTTAGACTCTCCCCCTGTCCTTAGACTCTCCCCCTGTCCTTAAACTCCCCCCCTGTCCTTAAACTCCCCCCCTGTCCTTAGACCCTCCCCCTGTCCTTAGATCCTCCCCCTGTCCTTAGACCCTCCCCCTGTCCTTAGACCCTCCTTCTGTCCTTAGACCCTCCCCCGTCCTTAGACCCTCCCCCTGTCCTTAAACTCTCCCCCTGTCCTTAAACTCTCCCCCTGTCCTTAGACCCTCCCCCTGTCCTTAGACCCTCCCCCTGTCCTTAGATCCTCCCCCTGTCCTTAGACCCTCCCCCTGTCCTTAGACCCTCCTTCTGTCCTTAGACCCTCCCCCGTCCTTAGACCCTCCCCCTGTCCTTAAACTCTCCCCCTGTCCTTAGACCCTCCCCCTGTCCTTAGACCCTCCCCCTGTCCTTAGATCTTCCCCCTGTCCTTAGACCCTCCTTCTGTCCTTAGACCCTCCCCCGTCCTTAGACCCTCCCCCTGTTCTTAAACTCTCCCCCTGTCCTTAGACCCTCCCCCTGTCCTTAGACTCTCCCCCTGTCCTTAGACTCTCCCCCTGTCCTTAAACTCCCCCCCTGTCCTTAGACCCTCCCCCTGTCCTCAGACCCTCCCCCTGTCCTTAGATCCTCCCCCTGTCCTTAGACCCTCCCCCTGTCCTTAGATCCTCCCCCTTTCCTTAGACCCTCCCCCTGTCCTTAGACCCTCCTTCTGTCCTTCGACCCTCCCCCTGTCCTTAGATCCTCCCCTTGTCCTTAGACCCTCCCCTGTCCTTAGACTCTCCCCCTGTCCTTAAACTCCCCCCCTGTCCTTAGACCCTCCCCTCTTCCTCAGACCCTCCCCCTGTCCTCAGACCCTCCCCCTGTCCTTAGACCTTCCCCTTGCCCTTAGACCCTCCTTCTGTCCTTAGACCCTCCCCCTGTCCTTAAACCCTCCCCCTGTCCTTAAACTCTCCCCCTGTCCTTAGACCCTCCCCCTGTCCTTAGACCCTCCCCCTGTCCTTAGATCCTCCCCCTGTCCTTAGACCCTCCCCTGTCCTTAGATCCTCCCCCTGTCCTTAGACCCTCCCCCTGTCCTTAGACCCTCCCCCTGTCCTTAGATCCTCCTTCTCTGCAAAAAAACCCTTCAAAACCCAGTGGGAAAAAGAAGAAATGTTGAGGAGAACCACATTGAAGGACAGATCCACACCTATGGACGGACAGACTATAGATGAACGTCCATTTATAAAATAAGAGCGTGGTCAGTGCACAGTTCAGTTCTTAGAGACTTTTCTTCTGGAAAACGACCGACTGAATCTATAGAGACAAGTGCAGATGGTTATAAAGATTACTGTGGACATGAGGCGTGGCCTGACCATGTGGGCGTGGCCTGACCATATATTACTTTTACCATATGCTGACACATCCTCCATTATTCACTACAGACAAAGACAAGAGGTGCTCAGTTGAACTCACAAACAGACGAGACTTTTGACCTTTGCCCCAAAAGTCATATTCGAATTTAATTTAATATTTATTTATTATATTACTCTGAAAATGCCTCACTATCGTCGACATCCACATTAAATATAATATTCAGTCCACCAGGGGGCAGTATTTTGTCAAATGTCTCAAATATTCAGGCGTGTTTCCAACCATTACAGATGAATCATGTGACAGTAATGATCAGCTGACACTTTTAACGTTACATAATCCACAAATATCATCTATTGTTTGTTGCTTTGTTGTGTGTGAAACACTGTTCTTTAGTTTTCCTGGTTTTCTGTTACTGATGAAAGCCTCTAACCTGTTAGCTAAACTGTTAGCTAAGCTGTTAGCCTAATTGCTAATCAAAAGGGAACGTTGACAAAATAAGCAGGAACAAAAACAGACACTATATATAAAACACTCACACATTAGCTTTGTTAACTTATGACACATTTTCCACAGTGTGAATCTCAGATGTGCTAACATCTACCTCAGCTATTGTTGATGAATGAGCAGGACTGACCACTGACCACTGACCACTGACCACCCTGCTGTCGGTTATATACCAGCTGGATGCTAACGTCTACAGGTGTCCAGATAAACCAAAAGACAATGACCTTCATGTTCACGATTCACATGACGTAAAAAATGAAATAAAATAAATCTGAAACGATCTGAAATGAAAACATTTACAACCACATTCACAAAAATAAAATAATCTTAATGACAACACATACACTTTCAAATATTAAAAGCTGCCTAATATTCCTTTCAACATCTT
>CM035788.1:50468535-50476035 GCA_020466265.1 Siphamia tubifer | reverse complement strand
AAAGATGCTGCGAATGTACTATGTGAGTTTAGAGACAAATTTAAGCTCGCGGGTTGATAGCGGGCGGGTTGGGTTTATCAATACTTGATAGCGGGCGGGTTGGGCGGGGCGGGCCGAGCCACGTCTTGGGTTTGGGCGGGGCGGGTTTCTGTAAAACCCCCTAACCGCGCATCACTACTAATTCGTCTCTGTATCAGTTCTTAGAAGAGTGGCTTCCATGAGTATTTTTGGAAATTGTTTAGGAAAGATTAATGCAGATGAGAACATGAATAATAGATCTGTCTGTTTTTAACTGTCCACCAGATAAAGCTGAACCCACTGGGACTGACTGATGCATGCTGGGAAAGAAAGAACCCCTGAAGAAAACAGGGACCACAAGAAGGAATACTGGAAAATACCCCACATGGGCAGAAGTACCCACACTTTACACACATACATACAGTATATATATATGTATATGTATGAGTGTGTGTGTGTGTGTGTGTGTGTGTGAGTGTGTCTGTGTGTGTGTGTGTGTGTGTGTCTGTGTGTGTGTGTGTGTGTGTGTGTGTCTGTGTGTGTGTGTGTGTGTGTGTGTGTGTGTCTGTGTGTGTGTGTGTCTGTGTGTGTGTGTGTGTGTGTGTGTGTGTGTGTGTGTGTGTGTGTGTGTGTGTCTGTGTGTGTGTGTGTGTGTCTGTGTGTGTGTGTGTGTGTCTTTGTGTGTGTGTGTGAGTGTGTCTGTGTGTGTGTCTGTGTGTGTGTGTGTGTGTGTCTGTGTGTGTGTGTGTGTCTGTGTGTGTGTGTGTGTGTCTGTGTGTGTGTGTGTGTGTCTTTGTGTGTGTGTGTGAGTGTGTCTGTGTGTGTGTGTGTGTGTGTGAGTGTGTCTGTGTGTGTGTGTGTCTGTGTGTGTGTGTCCTATACACCATGTGTACGTAGTATTTGGTTCCACTGCTCCACCAGAGTAAAGTCAAATGGTCACATGTTCTAATGTTGATGTGTTTTAAAACCTTACACTTTAATGAAAACATTGTTCACTTCACTATACTCTAATCTATTCAATTCAATTCAATTCAATTCAATTCAATTTTATTTATAAAGCCCTAAATCACAACAACGTCGTCTCAGAGGGCTTTACAAAAACATAATCAACTACAGAAATACATGAAAAGTCCCAGGCATCCCCTGTCCTTAGACCCTCCCCCTGTCCTTAGACCCTCCCCCTGTCCTTAGACCCTCCCCCTGTCCTTAGACCCTCCTTCTCGGCAAGAAAAAACTTCCAAACCCAGTGGGAAAAAGAAGAAATCTTGAGGAGAACCACATTGAAGGACAGATCCACTCCCATGGACGGACAGACTATAGATGAACGTCCATTTATAAATGAAGGAGGGGGGGCTGGTCCAGACAGGCAGGGGCGGTGGTCCGGGGTCACAGGTCAGCACAGGCGAGATACTCCAGATCCTGTCGTCCATGGCTCCCGTGCAGACACTGTCAGGAGAGCCACCACTCCCCCCAGGGGGGGAGGGGGGAAAGGGGACACCAGGTGACTAGTCATGAACAGACTTGGTATGAAAGATAGGTTATAAAAATGACAGAAACAGGTGTGAGAGAGAGAAAGAGAAGAAAGAACTCAGTGTCTGTACTTCCCCCAGCATTCTAACTCCTAGGGCAGCCTAGACTGAACTGTGACTCATACATCATGTATACATGATATATGAGTCACATCATTTTTAACTAACCTGACCATAGTCTTTCTCAAACAGGAATGTTTTAAGCCTAATTTTAAATGTACAGACTGTTTTGGCGTCTTTAATATTAAAGGGAAGATGATTCCATAAGACAGGGGCCTGATAACTAAAGGCTCTAGCTCCTACTGTACTTTTAGAAACCCTAGGAACTTTCAGTAAACCTGCATTCTGAGAACGAAGGGTTCTATTGGGTTGGTACGGAACCAGATCATCTTTAAGATAAGAGGGGCCCATACCATTAATGGTTTTATATGTAAGGAGGAGGATTTTAAATTTAATTCTAGACTCAACTGGAAGCCAGTGAAGGGTTTGGAGCACAGGGGTGATAGGGTCAGGGGTCAGAGGTCAGGGTTTGGAGCACAGGGGTGATAGGGTTAGGGGTCAGGGGTCAGGGTTTGGAGCACAGGGGTGATGTGTTCTCTTCTATTTGATCCTGTTAATAATCTTGCTGCTGCATTTTGAACCAGTTGAAGCTTTTTAGGGAATATTTAGGACATGCTACAAGTAAGGAGTTACAATAATCTAATCGTGATGTAACAAATGCATGAATGAATTTTTCTGCAGTCGTTTTAGACAGAATATTCCTAATTTTGGCTAATGTTGCGCAGGTGAAAGAAGGCTGTTCTGCATGTTTGGTTAATATGCCCTGACCTCTGACCTCTGACCCTTTGAATTAAAGATCTGGATCAAATAAAACTCCTAAATGTTTAACTGTGGCACTGGGTGTTACACTTAAGTTGTCCAGAGTAACTATGTGGTCAGGTAGGGAGTCTCTCGCATTTTTAGGACCAATTATAACGACTTCAGTTTTTTCAGGGTTCAGTAAAAGATAATTGGCACTCATCCAAATTTTTATGTCTTGTACACATGTACTTAGTTTATCTATTTGTCTGGTCTGATCAGGTTTAATCGATAAATATAGCTGTGTGTCATCCGCGTAACAATGAAAATTAATGCCATGATTTGTAATGATGTTACCTAAAGGGAGCATATATAGTGTAAACAAAATAGGCCCAATGACTGACCCTTGAGGAACGCCATAATTAACTCTGGAGGACTGCGATGATTGTTTGTTGATGTGAACAAATTGGTAGCGATTAGATAAATATGATTTAAAGCAGCAGAGGGCTGCTCCTCTAATACCTATATCACATTTTAATCTCTGCACTAAGATACTGTGGTCAATGGTGTCAAAGGCTGCACTAAGGTCTAATAACACCAGGACCCATATTAATCCGATGTCAGCGGCTAATAATAAGTCATTAGTAACTTTAACTAACGCTGTTTCAGTGCTATGATGGGCACGGAAGCCAGACTGAAACTGTTCAAATAAACTATTATCCTGCAGGTATTGGCACAGCTGTTTAACTATTACTCGTTCTAAAACCTTTGACAGGAAGGACAAATTGGATATAGGCCTATAATTGGCTAAAATGTCAGGATCTAGGGTAGGCTTTTTCAGAATTGGTTTAATAACAGCATATTTAAATGACTGTGGCACATATCCAGTAATTAATGAAGTGTTAATTATATTTAGGACAGTGTTAATAATTAGGGGCAGAATCTGTTTAAAGAGTTTAGTTGTAATTGGATCTAAGAGGCAGGTGATGATTTGGAAGACATGATAATAGATATGACATCAGTTTGGTCTACAGTGGTGAAATTATTTAGTGTTACAGAGGGATTTATAAAAAGGCCTAGGTTTGAAACCACTGCTTTTTCTGATCTAATATTTGGGAGAAATGTGTCTATTTTGTCTCTAATAGTTGATATTTTATTGTTAAAGAACTGCAGGAAATCATCAGAATGGAGCGTGGATGGAATAACTGGTTCCACGGAGGTGTGTCTGTTTGTCAGTCTGGCTACAGTACTGAACAGGAATCTAGGATTATTCTGGTTTTCTTCTATTATGGATGAGTAATATCTAGTTTTGGCTGTACGCAAAGATGGATTATACTTTATTAAGCTATTTTTCCAGGCATTGAGAGAATCAATCTATACTCCTATATGGAAGTAATGAAGTACAAGTACTTCATTAGGTATCTGTACTTCACTTGAGTATTTATATTTCTGGAAACTTTATAGAAATATTTATACTTTATACTCTTTACATTTATATAAATATATGTACTTTATACTCTTTACATTTATATAAATATTTGTACTTTATACTCTTTACATTTATATAAATATTTGTACTTTATACTTTTTACATTTATATAAATATTTGTACTTTATACTCTTTACATTTATATAAATATATGTACTTTATACTCTTTACATTTATATAAATATTTGTACTTTATACTCTTTACATTTATATATTTGTACTTCATATTTTTTTGCGTCAGTGAACTACATTTTGATTTTTAATATAATATAATTAGAGCATAAATAAATCAGTTGAATCAGTTCTACTTTTACTGAACCTCCTGATGTTTGTGAATATTTTGTATATTGTGTCACTTTTTTTACCCTGTATTTTAGAAGAGTTTTTGAATATGTTTTTCATCACTTTTCTTTGTGTTTGAATAGTTTTTTTGTGCAGATTTTCTATTTTTTTCTCCACATTCGTAGTTTTTCTTGGTGCTGCTCTTCCGCTCATGTCCTCAGAATACAATCGTTCACACTATAATTTATCAGCAGGTACAAACAAACACTGGAACTGTTGAATCAGCAGAACAACACTTATATTTATATGATAGTTTTAAGAAGGTGTTCCACTTTAGTCTTTGCTTCATCATCATCATCCTCCTCCTGCAGCTGCACTGTCCCAGTTCCACCAGGTTCTTATCTTTACGCTCAGGACGTCCTCTGTATTCACTGAAGGGGGAGGGGCTTCATACGAACCCTTCAAACACATGTTCCAGAGACAGATTCCAAACGGAGGGGGACGAGAAATTTCCCAGAATACAATGGGAATCATTTATTTAAAAAAGGCGGCATCTACGACAGAAGTACACAACTGTAGTATTTTTAATGAACGTCTGCGACAGAAGTACACAACTGTAGTATTTTTGATGAACGTCTACGACAGGAGTACACAACTGTAGTATTTTTTAATGAACATCTACGACAGAAGTACACAACTGTAGTATTTTTTAATGAACATCTATGACAGAAGTACACAACTGTAGTATTTTTTAATGAACATCTACGACAGAAGTACACAACTGTAGTATTTTTTAATGAACATCTACGACAGAAGTACACAACTGTAGTATTTTTTAATGAACATCTACAACAGAAGTACACAACTGTAGTATTTTTTAATGAACATCGACCACAGAAGTACACAACTGTAGTATTTTTAATGAACGTCTACCACAGAAGTACACAACTGTAGTATTTTTAATGAACGTCTACCACAGAAGTACACAACTGTAGTATTTTTAATGAACGTCTACCACAGAAGTACACAACTGTAGTATTTTTTAATGAACATCTACGACAGAAGTACACAACTGTAGTATTTTTTAATGAACATCTACGACAGAAGTACACAACTGTAGTATTTTTTAATGAACATCGACCACAGAAGTACACAACTGTAGTATTTTTAATGAACGTCTGCGACAGAAGTACACAACTGTAGTATTTTTGATGAACGTCTACGACAGGAGTACACAACTGTAGTATTTTTAATGAACGTCTACGACAGAAGTACACAACTGTAGTATTTTTAATGAACGTCTACAACAGAAGTACACAACTGTAGTATTTTTAACGAACGTCTACGACAGAAGTACACAACTGTAGTATTTTTTAATGAACATCTAGGACAGAAGTACACAACTGTAGTATTTTTTAATGAACATCTATGACAGAAGTACACAACTGTAGTATTTTTTAATGAACATCTACGACAGAAGTACACAACTGTAGTATTTTTTAATGAACATGCAGATGACACACAGCTATATTTATCGATTAAACCTGATCAGACCAGACAAATAGATAAACTAAGTACTTGTGTACAAGACATAAAAACTTGGATGAGTGACAATTATCTTTTATTGAACCCTGAAAAAACTGAAGTCGTTATAATTGGTCCTAAAAATGCGAGAGACTCCCTACCTGACCACATAGTTACTCTGGACAACTTAAGTGTAACACCCAGTGACACAGTTAAAAATTTAGGAGTTTTATTTGATCCAGATCTTTCATTCAAAGGGTCAGGGGTCAGAGGTCAGGGCATATTAACCAAACATGCAGAACAGCCTTCTTTCACCTGCGCAACATTAGCCAAAATTAGGAATATTCTGTCTAAAACGACTGCAGAAAAATTAATTCATGCATTTGTTACATCACGATTAGATTATTGTAACTCCTTACTTGTAGCGTGTCCTAAATATTCCCTAAAAAGCTTCAACTGGTTCAAAATGCAGCAGCAAGATTATTAACAGGATCAAATAGAAGAGAACACATCACCCCTGTGCTCCAAACCCTGACCCCTGACCCCTAACCCTATCATCCCTGTGCTCCAAACCCTTCATTGGCTACCAGTTGAGTCTAGAATTGAATTTAAAATCCTCCTCCTTACATATAAAACCATTAATGGTATGGGTTAGGGTTAGGGGTCAGGGGTCAGGGGTTAATGGTATGGGCCCCTCTTATCTTAAAGATGATCTGGTTCCGTACCAGCCCAATAGAACCCTTCGTTCTCAGAATGCAGGTTTATTGAAAGTTCCTAAGGTTTCTAAAAGTACAGTAGGAGCTAGAGCCTTTAGTTACCATGGTTACTGTCTGATGGAATCATCTTCCCTTTAATATTAAAGACGCCAAAACAGTCTCTACATTTAAAATTAGGCTTAAAACATTCCTGTTTGAGAAAGCCTATGGTCAGGTTAGTTAAAAATTATGTGACTCATATATCATGTTTACATGATGTATGAGTCACAGTTCAGTCTAGGCTGCCCTAGGAGTTAGAATGCTGGGGGAAGTACAGACACTGAGTTCTTTCTTCTCTTTCTCTCTCTCACACCTGTTTCTGTCATTTTTATAACCTATCTTTCATACCAAGTCTGTTCATGACTAGTCACCTGGTGTCCCCTTTCCCCCCCCCTCCCCCTGGGGGGAGTGGTGGCTCTCCTGACAGTGTCTGCACGGGAGCCATGGACGACAGGATCTGCAGTATCTCGCCTGTGCCGACCTGTGACCCCGGACCCCCGCTCCTGCCTGTCTGGACCAGCCCCCCCCCCCTTCATTTATAAATGGACGTTCATCTATAGTCTGTCCGTCCATGGGAGTGGATCTGTCCTTCAATGTGGTTCTCCTCAACATTTCTTCTTTTTCTCACTCTTATATTTAGGACAGTGCTAATAATTAGGGGCAGAATCTGTTTAAAGAGTTTAGTTGTAATTGGATCTAAGAGGCAGGTGATGATTTGGAAGACAAAGTTAAAAAAAGACACAGTAAAATGCAGTTAAAATTACAGTGAAATCAGTTTTGTTTTTTGTTTTAAATACAGTGATATTCAGTTAAAAAACAAACATTTTACAGTGAAATGCGGTTTAACAAAAATACAGTGAGATCCAGTTTTTAAAGAGAGAGAGAGAGAGAGAGAGAGAAAGAGAGAGAGAGAGAGAGATTACAGTGAAATTCAGTTTAACAAAAATACAGTGAGATGCAGTTCGAAAAACCAGTGAATTGTTATTATTAATTTTTATTATATATATATATATAAATGTTCCCCTCGCCCCACGTGGGCGGTGTCTCCTTCAGACTCGGGTCCTCTACCAGAGGTCTGGGAGCCTGAGGGTTCTGTGCAGGATCT
>CM035788.1:50438535-50461035 GCA_020466265.1 Siphamia tubifer | reverse complement strand
ATCTTTCATACCAAGTCTGTTCATGACTAGTCACCTGGTGTCCCCTTTCCCCCCTCCCCCCCTGGGGGGAGTGGTGGCTCTCCTGACAGTGTCTGCACGGGAGCCATGGACGACAGGATCTGGAGTATCTCGCCTGCGCTGACCTGTGACCCCAGACCCCCGCCCCTGCCTGTCTGGACCAGGCCCCCCCCCCTCCTGCATTTATACATGGACGTTCATCTATAGTCTGTCCGTCCATGGGAGTGGATCTGTCCTTCAATGTGGTTCTCCTCAAGATTTCTTCTTTTTCCCACTGGGTTTGGAAGTTTTTTCTTGCCGAGAAGGAGGGTCTAAGGACAGGGGGAGGGTCTGAGGACAGGGGGAGGGTCTGAGGACAGGGGGAGGGTCTAAGGACAGGGGGAAGGTCTAAGGACAGAAGGAGGGTCTAAGGACAGAAGGAGGGTCTAAGGACAGGGGGAGGGTCTAAGGACAGAAGAAGGGTCTAAGGACAGGGGGAGGGTCTAAGGACAGAAGGAGGGTCTAAGGACAGGGGGAGGATCTAAGGACAGGGGGGGGTCTAAGTACAGAAGGAGGGTCTAAGGACAGGGGGAGGGTCTAAGGACAGGGGAGGAGCTAAGGACAGGGGGAGGAGCTAAGGACGGGGGGGTCTAAGGACAGGGGGGGTCTAAGTACAGAAGGAGGGTCTAAGGACAGGGGGAGGGTCTAAGGACAGGGGGAGGGTCTAAGGACAGAAGGAGGGTCTAAGGACAGAAGGAGGGTCTAAGGACAGGGGGAGGGTCTAAGGACAGAAGGAGGGTCTAAGGACAGGGGGAGGGTCTAAGGACAGGGGAGGAGCTAAGGACAGGGGGAGGAGCTAAGGACAGGGGGGGGGTCTAAGGACAGGGGGGGGGTCTAAGGACAGAAGGAGGGTCTAAGGACAGAAGGAGGGTCTAAGGACAGGGGGAAGGTCTAAGGACAGAAGGAGGGTCTAAGGACAGAAGAAGGGTCTAAGGACAGGGGGAGGGTCTAAGGACAGGGGAGGAGCTAAGGACAGGGGGAGGAGCTAAGGACAGGGGGGGGTCTAAGGACAGAAGGAGGGTCTAAGGACAGGGGGAGGGTCTAAGGACAGAAGGGAGGGTCTAAGGACAGGGGGAGGAGCTAAGGACAGGGGAGGAGCTAAGGACAGGGGGAGGGTCTAAGGACAGAAGGAGGGTCTAAGGACAGGGGGAGGGTCTAAGGACAGGGGGAGGGTCTAAGGACAGGGGGAGGGTCTAAGGACAGGGGGAGGGTCTAAGGACAGGGGATGCCTGGGACTTTTCATGTATTTCTGTAGTTGATTGTGTTTTTGTAAATCCCTGTGAGACGACTTTGTTGTGATTTAGGGCTTTATAAATAAAATTGAATTGAATTGAATATTTATGCAGTTTTATTTATTCATTTAGTTTTTAGTTTTGGAAGATATTAGCTCATGAACATGTGATGGAAGTAATGATTACAATCTATAAATGTTTATAAATGTTTTGTTTAGTAGGGGAGGGGGTGACACACAAAATATAAAGACAAATGACTGATTACAAACAGGGGATGATTAAATAAATAAATAAATAAATAAAGGCTATATTCATATAACCAAAGTGACAAGTGATCCAGTGTATACTGTATGCTAATTAATTCATAGTTTGATTATACACAACAGTCAAATATGATCATATTTATCTATAAATAATGAAAACTAAAGATTTGAATGTAAAAAAGTTAATTAATTAATCAATTAAAATGTAAGAATTTTAAAAAGTCAAAAGAAAAAAGGGTTAAAAATAGAGAAAAAAACAAAAACTGCAGATTTTAATGTAAAAAAAAAAAAAGTCAAATGACATTAAAATCTTAATATTAACAAATTATCCTTTTATAAAAAACCTGAACAAATATGAAGGTACATTATCGATTGTAAAGATGATCATAATGTGTCATTATTTAACTGGACTGAACTAACATGACCTTTGACCCTCCTGGGTTTTGAATGGATTAGTTTAATATTCAGAAAAAAAAATCTGTATTTTGTTTTAATTGAGCATTTTGAAGTAAAGCAGTTAAATCAGTACTTGTACTTTTACCAGAGTATTTTTCACACCAGTAGTTGTACATGTACTGCAGTACAGAATGTGAGTATTTTTACCACCTTTTTTTTTTGCATATTTTGTATATTTTATTTTATTTTATTTTAGTGATTTTTAATAGATTTTATCATGTTTCCTCTATTTTTTTTCTCTATATTTTTTGTTTCTTAGTGTTTTTGTTTATTTTGTAGTAAATTAGAGCAGAAGTAAAGCAGTTGTACTTTTACCAGAGTATTTTTCTTTGCATACTTCTACTTCAGTACTTTTACCACCTCTGCTTAAATAGAACTTCCATAATACTTCACCTGGTGGAGGTTCAGACGTTTCCCTTTAATAATAAGTTGATAAAAGCTTGACTTCCTCATACTTTGGACTCATGCAGCCTCTGAAGCGACGTGATTAAAAATAATATTTGGATTTTTTTCCTGCTCTTATAAAAGCCTCAAATTCTCAGACCTTTTGTTCCGTTTTTCAGGCTGGATCACAGTGCGACGCTGGGCAACACGCCAACATACACCAAAGAATATCGTAGTTAAAGCTCATTCTGCATTAACTCCATCTGGGTCATGACCGGGATTTAAAAAAAAAAAAAAAAAGAAGAAGTGAGGGTGAAACCATGTGGAACTTCTAGAACTTCTGGAACGTCCCTCTGCTCTGTGTAGATTCTAAATGTCATGAATATTTTATATTTGAACCAGAAACATATTATAGTTATTAACTGGACCTTCAAAATAAAAGCATCAACACACATTCATCCATCATGATTAATGTAATTATTTAGGTTATGTCTGTTTTTAATGTTTATTTAGGTTGTTATTATTATTATTATTATTATTATTATTATTATTATTATTATTGTTATTATTATTATTGTTATTATTATTCTTATTAGAGCGGTCAAAATTAATGCATTAATCCATCATCATGATTAATGTGATTAAACATTTTAACACAAAGGGAAAAGTTGTTTTGTTGAAACTGTTGAACATTTTGTGATTTTTAAGTAGATTTTAGTTTTAGTTTTATACATTTTTCTCGCTGCATTTTTTGTGTTTCGTAATGTATTTTTGTGTATTTTGTAGTACTTCTACTTTTACTGAATGAACCTCCTGAGATTTTTGTGAATATTTCATCAAATTTTTTTGTGTTTTTTAAATGTATTTTAGGCAACTTTTTGAATACGTTTTGTATTTTTCATGTTTTTTTTGTGTCGTATTTTAGTGTGATTCTTTAGTAGATTTTAGCATGTTTTATATATGTTTTACATTTTTTGCATTTCTTAGTTTATTTTTGTTTATTTAGTAAGAAATTAGAGCACAGTAAAGCAGTTGAATCAGTACCTGTACTGTTGAATAAACACTTTAATTGCATATATATTCATGTTTTGGATATTTTAGCAAATTTTTTACCTTTACCTTTATATATATATATATATATATATATATATATATATATATATATATATATATATATATATATATATATATATATATATATATATATATATATATATATATATATATATATATATATATTAGTGTTATATTCAGTGATAGTGTTATATTCAGTGTTAGTGTTAGTGTTAGTGTCAGATGAGGTGAATGAAAAAAACCTCCTTGGTAAAAAGTTAATAAATAGAATATCAGATGAGTAAAGACACAGACTGTTTCACATTTACAGTTTTTTATTGTAAAGGTGGTTTCTTACAAAATAGTCATGTGATAGGGAGGCAAAGAAGAAGAAGAATGAACTACAGAAAAAAAAAGAACTTTGGTGAATTTCAGTGAAAGGAAAAAAAAAAAAACCCTTAAAACCTGATCTGCAAAATAATACGAATATAAAATAAAAAAATCTACACGTCGTGTTCACGGTGGAGTGGAATGAAAAGGACCATAAAAACAACCCATGGGTCAAAGGTCAGGAGGTGGTAGTCCGCTGCTTTACAAAAACCTTCTGCACCCACAGTGTTGCATCATGGGAAAAAAAACCCGGGACACTCAGACGACTCCGTCGTTACGCTACATGTTAAAAAAATAAAACATCTATGACAGTTTAACCTATAAAAACCCAAAAACATTCACAGTTAAAGTACTTTAACCTCGAGAGTATTTTTTAACTCTACGCAGAGTAAAGCAGCTCCAACACTAGAGTTAAAAGTCAGTGTAAAGTTCTCCTCATATGAAGAGTTAAATTCAACTCTGCATTGCATTGTGGGTAATGGACTGTTGACTGTTGTTTACTGTTGACTGTTGTTTACTGTTGACTGTTGTTTACTGTTTACTGTTGTTTACTGTTTACTGTTGTTTACTGTTGACTGTTGTTTACTGTTGACTGTTGTTTACTGTTTACTGTTGACTGTTGTTTACTGTTTACTGTTGTTTACTGTTGACTGTTGTTTACTGTTGACTGTTGTTTACTGTTTACTGTTGACTGTTGTTTACTGTTGACTGTTGACTGTTGTTTACTGTTGACTGTTGTTTACTGTTTACTGTTGACTGTTGTTTACTGTTGACTGTTGTTTACTGTTTACTGTTGACTGTTGTTTACTGTTGACTGTTGTTTACTGTTGACTGTTGTTTACTGTTTACTGTTGTTTACTGTTTACTGTTGTTTACTGTTGACTGTTGTTTACTGCCGACACTGATGTCCTGGTGTGTAAAGGTTAAAGGTCATAACTACATGAGTTCTTTGTGTTCACCATAACCATCAAACCAACTGTCGTTTCATTCTGTGGCTTTGATCGACCACGTTCAGTTTACACACTCTAACACTCACACTCTGATAGTAATAAAACACATGCTGCTGCCTTTGTTTTACTGTCCATAAAAACTGCTGATGCAGAAGTAGAGTCACACTAGGAGTCTGTTGTGAGAAAGGTCTATTACTAAATACGTGAAAATCCCACATTTTAGGCGAAAAACAAAGTTGACGCTGGGTTTTTATGGGTTAAATGATGTTTGTACAACATGCTAATAGAACCGTTGGATGCTACATCAGCTGAAGGAACAGATAAACATCAGTACAGTTTATAAAGACTAGTGTGAACAGTAGAAAACATCTCCATTTAAATGTTCAGTTTATTAGTAATTATATAGTGGTGTCATTATAAGTATTGGTTATAGTCGACATACAGTACATCCAAAAGTCTGACAACACTTCCTGTGTTAGCGTCTGTGTCCTGCAAAAAAAAAGACACTCAACTACATTAGTCTTTCAGGTGTGACATTCACCCCAATTTAATCTCACGTGGGTTGAACCAGTACAGCTGAGTGTGATTTGCTGGGGGGGGGGGGGGGTCTGGTTTTGGACATCGGGTCCATTAGGGTCCACCTGAGCCGGTGTTCTGTCCAGTTGTCCCATCTACCATAGTTACTGCACATGTGCAGAAGACATGACATGGTATTGGATCAGTGTATTATACCCACATACCTACACACATTTACGCAGGTTTCAATATTTGTAGCGTTTAAACACGTCTTGTGTAGTTTTATGTTAAATCATCGAATTGACCCGACATGTCATCGTTAATAAACATGACAAGTATTAGTTCTATGATCAATCAATAACTAGTAAATATGACTGTTCCAGGCCTCGACCACAATGAACAGGATGAATGTCATCAATGTAGCGTGGTTAAATGTTAGCTAACATAAGGTCAATAAAATGTATTTTTAATTCCAATAACATAAATGATTTGTTGTCAACACATGCAGCAGCATTTAAACTGTGAACGGCGTCAGAACCGCTGCACGATCGAGGAAGGACAAAGCAGCACGACTGGACCGACCAGTCTGTCAAATGTTCTGAACGCCTGGATGTCGCACATGCTCAGTAGCCTTGGTAGGATAAGACACAACACTGGCACCGTGGGCTTTCTGGGAGACCCTCACATTAGACTCCTGTGTTTCCAGACGGGTCAGGTGGGTCGCAGCTGACCCCTGACACCATTTGTACGTGTGGGCCGGTCCCCGCCATGACGACGCCACACAGTTGGCGTCGCCATGGGAGAGAGGGTGGGAAGTGGCGCTACCAGACCCTTCTGCCACAAGCCAGACATGGGGGGGAGGTCCCACGAGGGGATCCACCCAGCAGCAGCCGACCCAGACTGGCTGAGGTTGACTCCCTCAGGTGGACTGTGTGGACCCAACCTGTTTACCTCGACAGTTTCAGGTCCTCGTGAACCCTCTGTTCAAAGTCTTGTCTTTCCCTTCAGGTACTTGTTGACTCTGGGTCTGGGGTCCGTGTTTAACACCTGCTGATGCGGTCAACAACTGACCCTGACCAGACCAGACCCTGGTGTGACCACAACCAGTCCAGTGGTCTTCTGTACGCCACATTTCCCACGCCCACCTGTGGGACGGGGATCTGGTGCTGGACTCTTTGCTCTGCCCGCGGTACCACTGAGTGGGTTCTGGTCAGTTTCTTAATAATATGATTAGAACGTGGGTCAGAACATCCAACACAAGCTTTTTTTCTGTGGGAAAAAAAACAAAAAAACTTCCCCCTCTTTTTTTTGATAGATCACCTAGCCTAGCCATGCTCGATTCAACCTTTGGCTAGTTTTCCCTGTAACTGGCCGACCAATCACAGTGAAGTATAGAGTCAGAGGGTGGGTGTAAAAAAGTGACGCTGCGACGATTGGGAGAGAAACAACTGAACGTGTTGTTTGTGTCGGTGTGTGTGTGTGGCGTTGGTAGAAAAAGGATGGGTGTGGCTTACAGCGCTCATAGGGGTGTGACTTACAGCGCTCACAGGGGTGTGGCTTACAGTGCTCATAGGGGTGTGGCTTACAGCGCTCACAGGGGTGTGGCTTACAGCGCTCATAGGGGTGTGACTTACAGCGCTCACAGGGGTGTGGCTTACAGTGCTCATAGGGGTGTGGCTTACAGCGCTCACAGGGTGTGGCTTACATTGCTCACAGGGGTGTGGTTTACATTGCTCATAGGGGCGTGGCTTATAGGGGTCATAGGGGTGTGGCTTACAGCTCTCACAGGGGTGTGGCTTACATTGCTCATAGGGGTGTGGCTTACAGCGCTCATAGGGGTGTGGCTTACAGCGCTCACAGGGGTGTGGCTTACAGCGCTCATAGGGGTGTGGCTTACAGCGCTCACAGGGGTGTGGCTTACATTGCTCATAGGGGCATAGCTTACAAAACTCACAGGGGTGTGGCTTACATCACTCATAGGAGCGTGGCTTACATTGCTCGTAGGGGCGTGGCTTACATAACTCGTAGGGGCGTGGCTTACATCGCTCGTAGGGGCGTGTTGTGAATTGTTTTCAGCAGCGTTTCGTCCTCATGTTGATGCAGATTTTTTACTGAAACATTTCTTTTTGACACTGTTTCAAAATTAAACCTGCATCGAACTCGTCTAAACGTAGCATGAACAGGACTGACTTTCTACTATGATGTGTTACTGTTGGTGTAAAAAGACCCAGTACCCAGTACCCGGTACCCAGTACCTGGTACCCAGTACCCGGTACCCAGTACCCAGTACCTGGTACCCAGTACCCAGGACCCAGGACCCAGGACCCAGTACCCAGTACCTGGTACCCGGTACCCGGTACCCGGTACCCAGTACCCAGTACCCAGTACCTGGTTCCCGGTACCCAGTACCCGGTACCCAGTACCTGGTACCCAGTACCCGGTACCCAGTACCCGGTACCCAGTACCCAGTACCCAGTACCCAGTACCCAGTACCCAGTACCCAGTACCCAGTACCCAGTGTTCAGTTCCATATATAAATACCTTGGTCCTGGTCACAACAGCATAATGTTGACTTTTTCTCTCATAATTCTGATTCCCAGGCATCTGTACATGCACAAAAGATACAATTATGGTTTTAAAAAGTCAAAACTCTGAGATAAAAAAATCACAATGATGAGATAATAATGAAAAATAACATGAGAGTTGGATTATTTTGTTAATATTCCTTGAAATCAGATTTTCTGACTGAAAAATGATTTAAATTGTGATGAGATATTTGGACTAAAAATGAGAGAATATATTTGGTAAGATTTAAATTAGTTTTCAGTGTGGGCCCAAAAACCAAACTCATTTTCATTTGTTCAATTGTCAGGTTTTATTTATTTATTTATTTATTTATTTTCTTCCTTGAATTTTAAGACAAAATGAAATGAGAAAATTCCACTTTTATATAGTAAAGTATATTTATTTAAAGTGTGATGAGATAATTACGATTAAAAATGAGACAAAGCCACTTGTTCAGGTTGATATTTTTCCAGTGTGTGTTAAAAGCGTATTTTATTTTTTTGCTGGACACAGAAGCTTCCAGAACATTCCATCCTTGTGTTCTAAAGGTTCTAAAGGAAAAGTCAGCCCTGTTACTGGAACTAAACATCTACAATGGCTTCACTAAAAAAAAACACCTCCTCCAACTCTTCTGGTCATCTCACCCTTCCCTCCACCTTCAAGTACTGTCACTGTTACCCCCCCCCCCCCACCCACCCCCCAGACCGTTCACAACCTGCCCCCCTCCCCTCTCCTCTCCTAGCAGGGTTGAACGTTGCAGGCTCGGATCTCCTTGCGGTCTTTGCAGCTGCTGTTCTGACTTCCTTTAGCTCGTTTCTTCAGTAGCATGAAGCGCTCCTGGACCCCCCCCCCGCACGCTCTGGAACAGTCCATCCAGCTGCTCCACGGCTGCATCCGACACCCTGCAGGAAAGACCACAACATACAGGAGAACCAGGAGGAGAACCAGGAGAGCCGCAACACACACAGGAGAACCAGGGTTTTGAACCCCCAACCCCCGCCCCCCCAGCAGCTCTAGCCAATCACAGCACTCTAAGTAGATGTTTGTATTTTTCCTGGGGAGTACGATCAGCTGCCTATTCAGGTAACCATACATAGCCTAGCGCATTAGCAGGTAACTATACATAGCCTAGCGCATTAGCATTAGCATTAGCATTAGCAGCATACCCTATATGACACCTGCAGTATTCAGTTTACAACATTCCTCAGGTTACAGATAAATAACTGTATCAGGTACAGACTCACCTTGGATCAACTGGACAATTACAGAGTCCTCCCCAGGAAAAATACAAACATCTACCTCGAGGGCTGTGATTGGCTAGAGCCACTGGGGGCTGGGTTTGCCTTCCAGGCACAGCTGCCTTAGAGGCTTGGTTCAGGGTTCAAAACCCCAATTAAGAAAACTAATCTAATCTAACATAATGTAATATAATGAAACAAATCTAACATAAAATAATTTAATATAATCTAATGAAATGTAATCTAATATAATGTAATCTAATGTAATCTAATCTAATCTAATGTAATGTAATATAATGTAATGTAATATAATGTAATGTAATCTAATGTAATCTAATATAATGTAATGTAATCTAATATAATGTAATGTAATATAATGTAATGTAATCTAATATAATGTAATGTAATCTAATGTAATGTAATCTAATATAATATAATGTAATCTAATATAATGTAATATAATGTAATGTAATCTAATGTAATCTAATATAATGTAATGTAATCTAATATAATGTAATGTAATCTAATATAATGTAATCTAATGTAATCTAATCTAATATAATGTAATGTAATATAATGTAATGTAATCTAATGTAATCTAATATAATGTAATGTAATCTAATATAATGTAATGTAATATAATGTAATGTAATCTAATATAATGTAATGTAATCTAATGTAATGTAATATAATATAATATAATGTAATCTAATATAATGTAATATAATGTAATGTAATCTAATGTAATCTAATATAATGTAATGTAATCTAATATAATGTAATGTAATCTAATATAATGTAATCTAATCTAATGTAATGTAATGTAATATAATATAATATAATGTAATCTAATGTAATCTAATATAATATAATGTAATGTAATCTAATGTAATCTAATATAATGTAATGTAATCTAATATAATGTAATCTAATATAATGTAATCTAATGTAATCTAATCTAATATAATGTAATGTAATATAATGTAATGTAATCTAATGTAATCTAATATAATGTAATGTAATCTAATATAATGTAATGTAATATAATGTAATCTAATATAATGTAATGTAATCTAATGTAATCTAATATAATGTAATGTAATCTAATATAATGTAATCTAATATAATGTAATGTAATCTAATATAATGTAATGTAATCTAATGTAATGTAATATAATATAATATAATGTAATCTAATATAATGTAATATAATGTAATGTAATCTAATGTAATCTAATATAATGTAATGTAATCTAATATAATGTAATGTAATCTAATATAATGTAATGTAATTTAATATAATATAATGTAATCTAATGTAATCTAATATAATGTAATGTAATGTAATCTAATATAATGTAATCTAATATAATGTAATCCAGTGTAAGGTAATGAATGTCAAGTGTAAAGTTCCAGAATATTCTACAGTGTGTTCAGTACTAACCTGGCTGTTCCTCCACCACTGAGTCTCTGCCCTGTTTCCCCCTTCTCCTCCTCTTTCCTCCTCCTCCTCCTCCTCCTCCTCCTCCCCCTCTCTCCTCCTTGGTTTTGCTTCGACACTTCCTGATCTTGCACTTCTTCCTCTGGATGGTTTCGGGACAGGCGCTGCCCCCCAGCTGAGGCTCCAGTTTAACCATACGAGTTCTGATGGTGTGACCTTTACCACATGATTTATTACACTCTGACCAGTCTGACCAGTCTGACACCATACAGTCCACCGCTGCAGAGACAGGACAAAGGAGACAAGGACACAAAGGAGGACAAAGGACAACATTAGTGACACGTGATGTCCAACACATGATCACATGTGTCACATATAGAATAAACTACAATAAAGTATTTATTATTTGAAAACATGTGTGTGGATCAATCAGTGATATGTAATAGTGATGTTATTAATGTGTAATAGTGATGTTATTAATGTGTAATAGTGATGTTATTAATGTGTAATAGTGATGTTATTAATGTGTAATAGTGATGTTATTAATGTGTAATAGTGATGTTATTAATGTGTAATAGTGATGTTATTAATGTGTAATAGTGATGTTATTAATATGTAATAGTGATGTTATTCATAAGTCGATGTGTAACACCCTAGCATTCTCTGGACCCCTGCCCAATTTGGCCAGTGATGAGATGTACTCTAGGTTCTCATCATTTAACCGCTGGTTGTCTAGGTGGTGCTCAGAAAACGATGTTGTTTTTATAGATAATTGGCGTGCATTCTGGGGAAAGCCTGGGCTCATTGGCAGAGATAGCATACATCCCACTGGGGAAGGTGCTTCTCTCTTAGCACAAAATGTGGCTACCAAACTTAGCCTGTCAAAATGACAATCCAGAGTGTGGGCCCAGGCGCAGAGTCGTAGAGTAAAACACTTCTCTGTGCATCCACTTTACTCTGAGCTGTCACAAACCCACCATGTAGTAAATAACAGAAAGACTGTGTCTATTCCCTGTGTAGTTAATAATAAACCCCGTATAGTTAAAAATAAGCCTAATATTAAAAAACCTATAGGAGTGAGATCAAATAATTTAATAAAAATAGTTTTAAGGAACAATCAGATTAAAAGAACACCTAACAATTTTATCCAATGTGGACTGATCAATATTAGATCTATTTCTTCCAAATCTCTGTTAATAAACGATCTAATTAGTGATTACAAAATTGATATTTTAGCTCTGACTGAAACCTGGCTGCAGCAGGATGAATATGTCGCATTAAATGAATCCACGCCACCAACTCATGTGAACTATCACACAGCCAGAACCAGTGGCCGTGGTGGAGGAGTGGCAGTAATATCCCACTCCAGTTTAGGTCTTAGCCCTAAAATTAATCCTAAAATTAATCCCACTTACCACTCCTTTGAAAGTCTAGTTTCATCCATTACTTTCCCCAACTGCAGAAACCAAAAACCAGTCCTTTTTGCCATAGTCTACCGCCCTCCTGGCCCTTATTCACAGTTTTTATTAGAAGTCTCTGACTTTCTATCCAGTGTAGTGTTGAACTGGGATAGGATTATAATAGTTGGTGATTTTAACATACATGTCGATAACAACACTGACTCTCTTAGTAATGCATTTAGTGACCTACTAGACGGATTAGGCTTTATCCAAAATGTTAATAAACCAACCCACATTCACAGACATACTCTCGATCTGATCTTAACACTTGGTGTTGAAATTAATGACCTCGTCGTTTTTACCCATAATCCCATACTCTCAGATCACTTTTTAATGACCTTCCAGGTTTTGTTTGAGGATATTTCTACCTCAGTGATTAAAACACAAATGAAAAGGATACTATGTGACCGTGCTGTCTCAAAGTACAAAGAGTTAATTCAGTCACTATTTGTGTCTATGTCATGTGATTATGTAAAGGACACATTTAGTCCCAGTATAAGTGATGAGTTAGTCGATAGTACCATGCTCACACTACAAACTACGCTAGATATAGTTGCCTCCCTTAAGTTAAAAACTACTAAGATTAGATTAACCTCCCCATGGTACAACGCTGACACTCGCTCCATTAAACAAACAACACGTAAATTAGAGGCAATGGAGGCGATCCAACTTAGAAGATTCTCTCAATGCCTGGAAAAATAGCTTAATAAAGTATAAGCAAGCTTTGCGTACAGCCAAAACTAGATATTACTCATCCATAATAGAAGAAAACCAGAATAATCCTAGATTCCTGTTCAGTACTGTAGCCAAACTGACAAACAGACACACCTCCGTGGAACCAGTTATTCCATCCACGCTCCATTCTGATAATTTCCTGCAGTTCTTTAACAATAAAATATCAACTATTAGAGACAAAATAGACACATTTCTCCCAAATATTAGATCAGAAAAAGCAGTGGTTTCAAACCTAGGCCTTTTTATAAATCCCTCTGTAACACTAAATAATTTCACCACTGTAGACCAAACTGATGTCATATCTATTATCATGTCTTCCAAATCATCACCTGCCTCTTAGATCCAATTACAACTAAACTCTTTAAAGAGATTCTGCCCCTAATTATTAACACTGTCCTAAATATAATTAACACTTCATTAATTACTGGATATGTGCCACAGTCATTCAAATATGCTGTTATTAAACCAATTCTGAAAAAGCCTACCCTAGATCCTGACATTTTAGCCAATTATAGGCCTATATCCAATTTGTCCTTCCTGTCAAAGGTTTTAGAACGAGTAATAGTTAAACAGCTGTGCCAATTCCTGCAGGATAATAGTTTATTTGAACAGTTTCAGTCTGGCTTTCGTGCCCATCATAGCACTGAAACGGCGTTAGTTAAAGTTACTAATGACTTATTATTAGCCGCTGACATGGGATTAATATGGGTCCTGGTGTTATTAGACCTTAGTGCAGCCTTTGACACCATTGACCACAGTATCTTAGTGCACAGATTAGAATATGATATAGGTATTAGAGGAGCAGCCCTCTGCTGCTTTAAATCATATTTATCTGATCGCTACCAATTTGTTCACATCAACAAACAATCATCGCAGTCCTCCAGAGTTAATTATGGCATTCCTCAAGGGTCAGTCCTTGGGCCTATTTTGTTTACACTATATATGCTCCCTTTAGGTAACATCATTAGAAATCATGGCATTAATTTTCATTGTTACGCGGATGACACACAGCTATATTTATCGATTAAACCTGACCAGACCAGACAAATAGATAAACTAAGTACATGTGTCCAAGACATAAAAATTTGGATGAGTGCCAATTATCTTTTACTGAACCCTGAAAAAACTGAAGTCGTTATAATTGGTCCTAAAGATGCGAGAGACTCCCTACCTGACCACATAGTTACTCTGGACAACTTAAGTGTAACACCCAGTGCCACAGTTAAAAATTTAGGAGTTTTATTTGATCCAGATCTTTCATTCAAAATGCATATCAAACAAACTTGCAGAACAGCCTTCTTTCACCTGCGCAACATAGCCAAAATTAGGAATATTCTGTCTAAAATGACTGCAGAAAAATTAATTCATGCATTTGTTACATCACGATTAGATTATTGTAACTCCTTACTTGTAGCGTGTCCTAAATATTCCCTAAAAAGCTTCAACTGGTTCAAAATGCAGCAGCAAGATTATTAACAGGATCAAATAGAAGAGAACACATCACCTCTGTGCTCCAAACCCTTCACTGGCTTCCAGTTGAGTCTAAAATTAAATTTAAAATCCTCCTCCTTACATATAAAACCATTAATGGTATGGGCCCCTCTTATCTTAAAGATGATCTGGTTCCGTACCAACCCAATAGAACCCTTCGTTCTCAGAATGCAGGTTTATTGAAAGTTCCTAGGGTTTCTAAAAGTACAGTAGGAGCTAGAGCCTTTAGTTACCATGGTTACTGTCTTATGGAATCAGCTTCCCTTTAATATTAAAGAAGCAGAAACAGTCTCTACATTTAAAATTAGGCTTAAAACATTCCTGTTTGAGAAAGACTATGGTCAGGTTAGTTAAAAATGATGTGACTCATATATCATGTATACATGATGTATGAGTCACAGTTCAGTCTAGGCTGCCCTAGGAGTTAGAATGCTGGGGGAAGTACAGACACTGAGTTCTTTCTTCTCTTTCTCTCTCTCACACCTGTTTCTGTCATTTTTATAACCTATCTTTCATACCAAGTCTGTTCATGACTAGTCACCTGGTGTCCCCTTTCCCCCCTCCCCCCCCTGGGGGGAGTGGTGGCTCTCCTGACAGTGTCTGCACGGGAGCCATGGACGACAGGATCTGGAGTATCTCGCCTGTGCCGACCTGTGACCCCGGACCACCGCCCCTGCCTGTCTGGACCAGCCCCCCCTTCCTTCATTTATAAATGGACGTTCATCTATAGTCTGTCCGTCCATGGGAGTGGATCTGTCCTTCAATGTGGTTCTCCTCAAGATTTCTTCTTTTTCCCACTGGGTTTGGAAGTTTTTTCTTGCCGAGAAGGAGGGTCTAAGGACAGGGGGAGGGTCTAAGGACAGGGGGAGGGTCTAAGGACAGGGGATGCCTGGGACTTTTCATGTATTTCTGTAGTTGATTATGTTTTTGTAAAGCCCTCTGAGACGACTTTGTTGTGATTTAGGGCTTTATAAATAAAATTGAATTGAATTGAATTGAATTGAATTCATGTCTAATAGTGATGTTATTAATGTGTAATAGTAATGTTATTCATGTCTAATAGTGATGTTATTAATGGGTAATAGTGATGTTATTAATGGGTAATAGTGATGTTATTAATGGGTAATAGTAATGTTATTAATGGGTAATAGTGATGTTATTAATGTGTAATAGTGATGTTATTAATGGGTAATAGTGATGTTATTAATGTCTAATAGTGATGTTATTAATGTGTAATAGTGATGTTATTAATGTCTAATAGTGATGTTATTAATGTGTAATAGTGATGTTATTAATGTGTAATAGTGATGTTATTAATGTCTAATAGTGATGTTATTAATAGGTAATAGTGATGTTATTAATGGGTAATAGTAATGTTATTAATGGCTAATAGTGATGTTATTAATGGGTAATAGTGATGTTATTAATGTGTAATAGTGATGTTATTAATGTGTAATAGTGATGTTATTAATGTGTAATAGTGATGTTATTAATGTGTAATAGTGATGTTATTAATGTGTAATAGTGATGTTATTAATGTGTAATAGTGATGTTATTAATGGGTAATAGTGATGTTATTAATGTGTAATAGTGGTGTTATTAATGTCTAATAGTGATGTTATTAATAGGTAATAGTGATGTTATTAATGTGTAATAGTGATGTTATTAATGTCTAATAGTGATGTTATTAATAGGTAATAGTGATGTTATTAATGGGTAATAGTAATGTTATTAATGGGTAATAGTGATGTTATTAATGTGTAATAGTGGTGTTATTAATGTGTAATAGTGATGTTATTAATGTCTAATAGTGATGTTATTAATGTGTAATAGTGATGTTATTAATGTGTAATAGTGATGTTATTAATGTCTAATAGTGATGTTATTAATAGGTAATAGTGATGTTATTAATGGGTAATAGTAATGTTATTAATGGCTAATAGTGATGTTATTAATGGGTAATAGTGATGTTATTAATGTGTAATAGTGATGTTATTAATGTGTAATAGTGATGTTATTAATGTGTAATAGTGATGTTATTAATGTGTAATAGTGATGTTATTAATGTGTAATAGTGATGTTATTAATGGGTAATAGTGATGTTATTAATGTGTAATAGTGGTGTTATTAATGTGTAATAGTGATGTTATTAATGTCTAATAGTGATGTTATTAATGTGTAATAGTGATGTTATTAATGTGTAATAGTGATGTTATTAATGTCTAATAGTGATGTTATTAATGGCTAATAGTGATGTTATTAATGGGTAATAGTGATGTTATTAATGTGTAATAGTGATGTTATTAATGTGTAATAGTGATGTTATTAATGTGTAATAGTGATGTTATTAATGTGTAATAGTGATGTTATTAATGTGTAATAGTGATGTTATTAATGTGTAATAGTGATGTTATTAATGTCTAATAGTGATGTTATTAATAGGTAATAGTGATGTTATTAATGGGTAATAGTAATGTTATTAATGGCTAATAGTGATGTTATTAATGGGTAATAGTGATGTTATTAATGTGTAATAGTGATGTTATTAATGTGTAATAGTGATGTTATTAATGGGTAATAGTGATGTTATTAATGGGTAATAGTGATGTTATTAATGGGTAATAGTGATGTTATTAATGGGTAATAGTGATGTTATTAATGGGTAATAGTGATGTTATTAATAGGTAATAATGATCTTTTTTTTGTGTGATCTGTGATGGACTATCAGTTTTTTTTTTCGGCTGCTGTAACAAAGACAATTTCCTTGAAAAATGATTGTCTATATTGTCTGTCTGTCTGTTTGTCTGTCCATCTTCTTCACATGCTGCAGGACTAGACATTAGGGACATGAAAGTAAAAAAGTCCTTCCAAACCATCTTTTCATTTCCCAGATCAAAAACAGCAGACTCAACATTTACCAAACGAATCATTTTCCTTTTAACATTTACAAAACAAAAATAAAACATATTTATTTATTTATTTCCATTCAGTGATAAAGTGATGAGCTTTTTTTTTTTTCAGATCAGGCAGTGGCAGTCATTTCCACCTTCTTTTCTTTTTCTTTGTCTTCCACTCATTCACATCCTTGTTCACACAGATAAAAGAAAAGCTCAATGAAGATTTTTATTGATGTTTTTGCTCAGTCACTCATTTCCTCTTTTGTATTGAAGACGCTCAAACCTTCTACAAGCTTCAAATATATGCTTTATTTTCCTCTTTTTATGTCACTTGTGTTTGGTGCAGAAACTCATTTAGACATTTTTTAGTTGATTAAGTCTCATGTTAGAACTTATTTACACAAACCCTGGTATTTTTGAAACACATATTTTTAAGCATTTAAAAAAAAACCAACAGTGTTTCTTTTTAAAAAAATGTACGCTCATATTGGTGATTGATGGACCCCTCTCTGGTTTTTTATATATAACAAGACTGTCTGTGTGTAAACTAATAATATAAGGACGTCATATGATGAGTAATGTGTAAATTCCAGACATGAGGCGACACATACACAGTAAATTTTGCAGTGTTAAATCAACACTTAGAGAGTTTATTTAACTTCTTCTAGAGTGTATTTGGTCCCATTATCTCCAAATTAACACTACAAAATGTACAGTGTAACCCTCTGGTCCTACTGTGGACACTGTGGAACATCATGTCTTTTCTCAGCTGCTAAAAACAGGAGTGGAGGGAAATGAAAACTGCTGTGGAGTCACTAACAATCTGTGTGTCATTGGTTCTTTCAACTGTCAATCAAAATTAAAAAATAAGAGCAAAATGCAGACAACTTAGAAAAAGGAAAGAAAAAAAAGGGGAAGAAGAAAAAAGGGAAAAGAAGAAGAAAGAAGGGAGGAAAAAAGAAAACAATAAACAACAAACAAAAAGTATATTACTATAAGATGAATTTAGGTTATTGTGGAAGTGAAGAAGAGGTAGAATTAAATAAACGTATGCTTCATTCTACTCCTTTTCGGACATGTCATTATTATTATTATTATTGCTGTATTGATTATTGTTGCACTTTGCACATGTTTGAAATAAATCATTCAAATCAAATCAAATCAAAATCCAAAAAATAAAAAGGAGATGGATCATTTTCATTTTCTTAATCCAACACAATAAACTAATGTAGTCCTGGTTTTTCATATTTCCATTTTAGGTTCAGGAAATATGGGACATATTATATTATATTATATTTTTTATATTTAATTGTTTGTATTTATGTGACCTGGAAGTTCAGGTAGATATTTAATTGATCAATAATGTTTTTCATTAACACCACCAGGAAAAGACAGAAGAATGTTGACTTTTGGAAGTCACCACACAGCTGTTATTTACTCCTGGAAACTTTTTTTTCAGATCGCAATATATATCGCAGAGTTAAAAAATATCGCAATGTCATTTTTTTTTTTTTCTAAAATGGCGCAGCTGTACTTACGACACTCGGGCAGCATACACTTCTCGGTCTGTTCCAGCTCCTCGTTACAGTCGGCAGGATCAGACTTTAGCATCCGCTGACGTGTCCGCAGGCCCCGCCCACACGTCACGCTGCACTGGCTCCAGTCGGACCACGGCGACAGCATACAGGGGATGGAATCTACAGAGGTGACACGCTCAGACACTTCTGCACACTCCACCACATGCTGTCCTGACAAGAGGTGATAATAGGACTTTACTTACGACAGTCTGGCATCATACATTTGTCCACCTCCGCCACCTCAGTCTTACACATGGATCCGTCTATAGGAGGCATCTTCACCATGCGCTCCCGCCGTCTCATTCCCAGCCCACAGGTGACGCTGCAGGGGTCCCACTCTGCCCACTCTGTCACCACACAGCTGCTGGGGGCTGTGGAAATGACACCACCAATGTTTATATGACGACATTTACAGATAAAATACACAAAGGATGACTGTACACTAATACAACACAATTATTTATGCTGATAAAGCAGGGTTCCTACAGCACAGGACACGTTCAATTCAAGACTTTTTAAAACTTTTTAAATGCTGTTTCAAATTAAATTTAAGAACAAGCTGACAATGAACCAAAATTGAAAAGGTAAAAAAACCATCAGATGAATTAATTACCTGGAGACAGTTTTACCAACTGATGATTTTAACACGACTGTTTGGTCCAGTTGATGCTACATTAATGACAATTAAGGCCTTATTTTTAGAACAATGAATTCAATGACTTTTAAGACTTTTCAAGGACCTGTGGGAACCTGGGAAACATACGGCACGTGGGCCAAAACCGGCCCGTCAAAGGGTCTGACCTGCAAAAGTTACACCCTTCCAGTTGATTTGATTTTGATTTTTTGATTTGAATGATTTATTTCGAACATGTGCAAAGTGCAAGAATAATCAATACAGCAATAATAATAATAATAATAATAATAATAATAATAATAATAATAATAATAATAATAATAATAAGACATGTCCGAAAAGGAGTAGGATGAAGCATAAGTTTATTTAATTCTACCCCTTCTTCACTTCCCCAATAACCTAAATTCATCTTATAGTAATATAGTGCATAGTACAAAAATGATGATAAATAAAATAATAACAATAACAATAATAACAATATCAATAACTGAAGTACTAAACATAGACATATATACAAAAAACAAAACAAAACAAAACAAAAAACTAAAAACAAATGAGCAGATAGGAAAGTAGGTAACAAACCGAGTTTTTTTCTTTTTTTCCCTTTTTTTCCCTTTTTTTTCTTTTTTCCTCCCTTCCTTCTTCTTCTTTTCCCTTTCTTTTTTCTTCCTTTTTTTTCTTTCCTTTTTCTAAGTTGTCTGCATTTTGTTCTTATTTTTTATTTTATTTTTCTATTCATTCACTTATTTTATTCATGTATTTATTTATTTATTTATTTTTTATATCTTTTAACCCCACAGAGGGGGAGTCAACAGTGTTTCAGATCAGTACATATTCCAGTCTTGCAGACATATACTAGACTATTTAGTGCATGTGTGTGACCATCATCGGTCCTCCCCGAAAGCTGAGCAGACATCCCCCATTAGAACTCTCCCTTACAAGCCAGTGAGTGCAGTGCTACACCTCAGTGATGTGCGGAGGAAACAAAGACTAGGCAGGACGGACAGGACGGACAGGACGGACAGGACGAACGGGGACAGAAACCTAGACTGCTGGGGGAAGCACAGGCACTGAGTCCTTCTCTCTCTCGTCTTTATGAAAAGCCACTACTGACTGGTGTGTTGTGGGTCAAAGGTCAAGCATTCCTTACAGCATTCATCATTGACGATACATTTCTGGGTTTCCTCGGTGTGGAGTTGGCAGAGTGATCCGTCCTCTGGATACTGTTTGACGTAGCGCTCTCTGGACCTCATCCCCATCCCGCAGGAAACGCTGCAGGCCGACCAGCTGATCCACTCTGACATCATACAGGTCGACGGCTCTGTCCCAGAAAAACACACAAACACAGACTGACATCACAGAGGGGAACATTTAAAGGATTTTCCTGGAGCAGGTTTTACTATATGACTGAACCCAGTGGTTTTCAAATGGTGTGTATGTGTGTGTGGGGGGGCACCAGAGGATGTCAGGGGAGGAAAAATAAAGCTGAATAAAAAAGAAAAAATGTGTAATGATGGAACGTCTTAGGAAACACCAAGACGTTTGGCTGTGTTCTTCTACACCGGAAACTAGTTCCCAAACCCATCTGACCAAGTGAAGCGAAGCACAGTGACTTCACCATCATTTACAGTCAGTGTAGCCCAGCAGGGCCAGACTACTGCGTCAGTAAATCTAATGTGCTACTGTAGTAGTATAGTTACACTCAAGGTAACTCAAAATCATATTATTCAATTCAATTCAATTTTATTTATAAGGCCCCAAATCACAACAAAGTCGTCTCATAGGGATTTACAAAAAAACAATCAACTACAGAGATATGAACAGTCCCAAGCATCCCCTGTCCTTAGACCCTCCCCCTGTCCTTAGACCCTCCCTCTGTCCTTAGACCCTCCCCCTGTCCTTAGACCCTCCCTCTGTCCTTAGACCCTCCCCCTGTCCTTAGACCCTCCCCCTGTCCTTAGACCCTCCTTCTGTCCTTAGACCCTCCCCCTGTCCTTAGACCCTCCCCTGTCCTTAGACCCTCCCCCTGTCCTTAGACCCTCCCCCTGTCCTTAGACCCTCCCTCTGTCCTTAGACCCTCCCTCTGTCCTTAGACCCTCCCCCTGTCCTTAGACCCTCCCTCTGTCCTTAGACCCTCCCCTGTCCTTAGACCCTCCCCCTGTCCTTAGACCCTCCCCCTGTCCTTAGACCCTCCCCCTGTCCTTAGACCCTCCTTCTCAGCAGAAAAAACTTCAAAACCCAGTGGGAAAAAGAAGAAATCTTCAGGAACCTCTGTTCTGGAGTTATCAGTTCTAACTCCAGAACAGAGGGTCACAGAACTTTCAGATTGGTACCAAACGATGCTGAATGAAGATTAATACAATTCTCGTAATTGGTGTTATTACCTACGACCAATAGTTTTTCAGATCTCTGGAGGTCAAAGGTGACATGTGTCCAAATTAACATGTGTAACACTGTGTCAAACATAGACATATAACGCTGTAACTTAATCAATACTGGATATATTATCATAATATTACACACACTGACACATATATACATATAATGAAATTATCAATATTGCAAAAGGTCAAAGGTCAAGGCCGCATTTAGCAGAAAGGTCAAAATAACATTATTGGCTCTAATTCAACAACAGGTGGAATACTAGTTGAAATTGATTTTATGGAGCAACTTTTGAGACAAACTTAAACATATTAACAGTACAGTAATGTTACATATTCAGAATAATCATGTGTCTGTGGTTGTAGTTAAAGATAAAATAAATATTGTCAAACTCCAAAATGAGTTCACTTGTTCTGATAATGTGTTTGATGTTTGTCTGAATGTTCTGTGACCCTCTTTTTGTGAGTTATAACCCATTATTCTATGTTCCTCTAGATCAGGGGTGTCAAAGTGTGGTCCACGAGGGCCGGTGTCCTGCATGTTTTAGATGTTCCCCTCTTCCATTCCACCTGGAGGTCATTACATCATTATCATTATGATGAGGAGCTGATTATTAACTCTTTAAATGTCAGTGCTGATGTGTTATGAATGGATGATTTAGTTTAAATATTCAGAAAAATTCAACCATTTTCATTTTAGTTTTGTGCATGGACAAGGTGCCAAAAAGCAAGAGTTTTTTTTTTTTATTCCATTTAAAAAAAAAAGGCAAAATTAAAATA
>CM035788.1:50391035-50431035 GCA_020466265.1 Siphamia tubifer | reverse complement strand
TACTCTACCAGAGGCCCCTCCCACCTGGGCGGTGTCTCCTTCAGACTCAGGTCCTCTACCAGAGGCCCCTCCCACCTGGGCGGTGTCTCCTTCAGACTCAGGTCCTCTACCAGAGGCCCCTCCCACCTGGGCGGTGTCTCCTTCAGACTCAGGTCCTCTACTAGAGGCCCCTCCCACCTGGGCGGTGGCTCCTTCAGACTCGGGTCCTCTACCAGAGGCCCCTCCCACCTGGGCGGTGTCTCCTTCAGACTCGGGTCCTCTACCAGAGGTCTGGGAGCCTGAGGGTTCTGCGCAGGGTCTTAGCTGTTCCTAACAATGTTCTCTTTTGGACACAGATCTCTGATGTTGTTCGTGGTATCTGCTGGAGACATTGTCCCAGCTTGGGGGTCACTGCCCCTAGTGCCCCCATCACTACTGGTACCACTGTTGCCTTCACACTCCACATTTTCTCTAACTCCTCTTTCAGCCCTTGGTATTTCTCAAGCTTCTCATGTTCTTTCTTTCTCATGTTGCTATCACTGAGGACTGCTACATCTATCACCACCACTGTCTTCTCATGTTTATCCACCACCACTATGTCAGGCTGATTGGCCATCACCATCTTGTCAGTCTGGATCTGGAAGTCCCACAGGATCTTGGCCTGTTTGTTCTCTGTCACCTTTGGGGGGTTCTCCCATCTTGACCCTTGACCTCCAGTCCATACTCTTTACAGATGTTCCTGTACAGTATGTCCTCTACCTGGTTATGTCTCTCCATGTATGTCTTACCTGCCACCATCTTACACCTGCTGTGATGTGCTGGACTGTTTCAGGGGCTTCTCTACACAGCCTACACCTGGGGTCCTGTCTGATGTGGTAGACCCCGGCCTCTATTGCTCTGGTATTCAGGGCTTGTTCTTGTGCAGCCATGAGTAGTGTCTCTGTGCTGTCCTTTAGTCCAGCCTTTTCCAGACACTGGTATGTCTTTTCAATATCAGACACTTCCTCATTTTGCCGATGGTACACGCCATGCAAGGGTTTGTCCTTCCATGATAGCCCCTCTGGTTCCTCGACCTTACTGGGCTTTTGTTGCCTGAGGCATTCACTTAGCAGTTGGTCATTGGGGGCCATTTTCTTGATGTATTCCTGGAGGTTCGCCGTTTCCTCCTGGACAGTAGTTCTGACACTTACTAGTCCTCGGCCCCCTTCCTTTCTCTTAGTGTACAGCCTCAGGACACTGGACTTGGGGTGGAACCCTCCATGCATGGTAAGGAGTTTCCTTGTCTTGATATCAGTGGCTTGTATCTCTTCCAGTGGCCAGGATATTATCCCAGCTGGGTATCTGATTACTGGCAGGGCATAGGTGTTAATGGCCTGGATCTTATTTTTGCCGTTCAGCTGACTTTTCAGGACCTGTCTTACCCTCTGTAGGTATTTGGCTGTGGCTGACTTCCGAGCTGCCTCCTCATGATTACTATTTGTCTGTGGGATCCCCAGGTATTTGTAACTTTCCTGCACATCTGTGATATTCCCTTCAGGTAGGTCAACCCCTTCAGTTGTGATCACCTTTCTTCTTCTAGATATCATCCGCCCACATTTATATATAAATGGTAAATGTTCTGCACTTCTATAGTTCTTTTCTACCTTCATGGTGCTCAAAGCTCTTTACATTAGCTTGACATTCACCCATTCACACACACACACACACACACACACACACACACACACACACACACACTCATACACCAGTAGGTTTCTAAGGTCAAAGGTCAGTCCTACTGGGGGCCTAAGTCAGGGTTCAGTGTCTTGCCCAAGGACACTTCAACATGTGGACAGCCAGAGCTGGGATGCGAACTGCCAACCTCTCGGACATTGGGGCGACCCACTCTACCAACTGAGCCACAGCCACCTTTATATATATATATATATATATATATATATATATATATATATATATATATATATATATATATATATATATATATATATATATATATATATCTTGCCCAGGACATTGTCCTGGGCAAGACGTTAAACTGCAACCGCAGGATGCAGAGAGGTAGAACCTTACCTCAGCAAGGGCCCTTTGGCTAAGGAAAATGTCCCTACTGATAGACCTGGACCTCCTGCATGCCTGTATGGTACGTCTGGTGGTACCTAGTCTAGCCAACACATCGGATAGGAGAGGGAAACTCTGATTCCAAACCACCTGCTGCCTGGTAGGTCACTCCTGTCTAGGAACAGGCTAGGAGACGCATACTCCGAACAAGAAAGCTGCACCTTCTTGGGCCGCCCTACATGTGGCAGTCCCTGCACTTGTTGGGCAATGACCTCTGAAGGCGAGAGGGTGGCGAGAGGACTGCACGACCGCTCGACACCTAAAAAAAATATCTTTGTGCTGGCAAGACATGCAGGTATCCTGCCCAAGACACCAGCCCCCACCCCCCACCCTGAAGTCCTGCGGCGATGGAGGGATGACGACGGGAGCAGGCAAAGGATGTTGCTTGGAGCTCCTAGTCACGACTCTGCACGTAGGCGACTGTAGGGTGATGGCCGTCCACCGTACATCGGGGCAGATACGGTGCCCATGTCCTCCTACAGTGACAGAGCAGCCCTTTTTAGGGATGGCACTGCTCTCCCCAAATGGGGAAAGGGATAGAAAAGGTTCCCTAAAAAAAGCCTGCTCCAACTGAGCTTGGTAGGCAACCGCACCTACCTGGCCATCCACTTCAGCGGTCAAAAACACAGGAAACAGAGAAACCCCCTAATTTTTGGAGCATGGAATGTCCGGACCCTACTCGACAGAGGCGATCGACCAATTCGCCGATCAGCCCTCATTGCAAGGTTGCTTGGCCGCTACCATGTCGATATAGCTGCCTTGAGTGAGACAAGAGCTGCCGGTGAAACCCAGTTCGAGGAAGTGGGAGGAGGCTACACCTTCTACTGCATTGGGAAGCCCGAAGATGACATGCGGACCTCCGGAGTTGGCTTTGCTGTTAGAACAAACCTAGCACGACAACTTGACAGCTTGCCTCGGGGCATCAGTGACCGTCTCATGACACTGCGCATCAGGATTGGAAAAGATCAATATGCAACCATCATCAGTGCCTATGCTCCCACCATGACCAATCCTGAGGATGCCAAAGAAGCCTTCTATGAAGAACTCAATGGCCTCCTCACTAAGGTTAGCCGGAAGGACAAGCTCTTCCTACTCGGGGACTTCAATGCCCGAGTGGGCTCAGACCATGTTACCTGGCCTAACATCCTTGGTCGCCATGGTACTGGCAGTTGCAACTCAAATGGTCTACGCCTGCTGTCTCTGTGTGCGCAGCACGAGCTGACGATCACAAATACCCTCTTCCAACAAGCCCACAAATATAAGAACACCTGGATGCACCCTCGCTCCAAACAGTGGCAGATGCTGGACTACGTCATAGCCCGCCAGAGAGACAGATCTGACGTGCACATCACACGCTGCATGAGAGGTGCAGACTGTTGGTCAGACCACCGTCTACTCAGGAGCAAAATAAACATCCAGCTTGATCAGAAGAGGAAGACAGCCCGTGGCAAGCTAATGCGTAAGCTCAATGTTGGAGGCCTGGTGCGTGACAACAAGGCGCTGGAAGATAAGATCACGGAAGCGCTGCAGAGCTTTGACCCAGAGAATGGAGACATGGAAGAACAGTGGAGGATCTTCAAGGAGAGTGTCTACACTGCTGCTGCTAATACTCTCGGTTTTGTCAAAAGGAAGCACAGAGACTGGTTTGACGAGAATGACCCAGAGATCAACATCCTCATCAATGGGCTCCATCTAGCCCTCAAACAACATCTTGATGATAAGACTTGCAGGAAAAAGAAACAGCAATACCAACAAGCCAAACAAAAGCTGCAGTTTAGGACTCGGCAGATGGAAAACAACTGGTGGGATAAAATCGCAGAAGATCTTCAACTTGCTGCTGACATGCAGGACTTTGGGTCTTTCCATGCAGGTCTGCGTGCCATCTATGGGCCTAAAACAACTGGCTCAGCTCCAGTTCGCTCCGCAGACAAATCTGTCCTGCTTACGGACAAGAGTGACATCCTGTCACGATGGGCAGAGCACTTCAGTGAAGTCTTAAACAGAGAGTCCTCAATCTCTGAAGAGGCGATTGCTGCGATACCCCAGCTGCCAGTGAAAGCTGAGCTGGCTGAGCCCCCCACCAGTGCAGAGACGGTGAAAGCACTCCGACAGACCACATCTGGAAAGGCACCAGGAGGTGATGGCTTGCCCGCAGACATCTATAAGAACGGAGGCATGGCACTTGTTCAGAAGCTAACGTCCCTGTACCAGGTCATCTGGAAGAAGGGTGAAGTCCCTCAAGACTTCAAGGATGCATCCATAGTGCATATCTACAAAAGGAAAGGGGACAGGGCGACCTGCGATAACCATCGTGGCATAGCCCTCCTGAGCATCGCTGGAAAGATCCTGGCGAGAATCATCCTCAACCGGCTCACCAGCCATATAGCTGAGAACGTCGTCCCTGAATCCCAATGTGGATTCCGTGCAGGCAGAGGTACTGGTGACATGATCTTTGCTATTCGTCAGCTGCAAGAGAAGTGCAGAGAGCAGAACAAGGGCCTCTACATGGTGTTTGTTGACCTCACCAAGGCCTTCGACACGGTCAATCGTGAGGGCCTATGGCAGATCCTTGGCAAGTTTGGCTGCCCAGAGAAGCTAATCTCTCTCATCGCTTCCTTTCATGACGGGATGCAAGCCAGGGTCCAAGAGAACGGTGATGCATCCGAGCCATTCCCAGTCAGGAATGGAGTGAAGCAAGGATGTGTCCTGGCACCAACCCTCTTCTCCATAATGTTCTCTGCAATGCTGCTTGATGCTTTCACGGACTGTGACAGAGGTGTCTTCATCCAGTTCCGCTTCAGTGGCAAGCTCTTCAACTTGCGAAGACTCCAGGCAAAGACCAAAGTGTCTGAGGCGTTGCTGCAGGAATTCCTCTTTGCTGACGACTGTGCTCTGACAGCTACATCTTCAGAAGATATCCAGCACATTGTGGATCGCTTCGCAGTGTCTTGCAGGCGTTTTGGCCTGACTATAAGCCTGGGGAAGACAGAGGCCATGTTTCAACCACCTCCAACACCACAGAACCCGGCTGCGCTCCCCCCGCCACCAGTGACCATTGACAACACAGACCTCAAGACCGTTGAAAGGTTTTGCTACCTAGGCAGCACCATCTCCAGCAACAACGAGATCGCATTCCGCATCTCCAAAGCCAGCTCTTCCTTTGGAGGACTGACGAAGAGGCTGTGGCAGAACCACGGCATAAGGCTTGACACCAAAATCGCTGTCTACAGGGCAGTGGTGTTGAGCGCACTGCTCTATGGTTGCGAAACTTGGACAGCAATTTACCGTCACCACATTCAGCAGCTGGAACGGTTCCACCAGAGGTGCCTGCGCTCAATATGCAGTATCAAGTGGCAGGACAAAGTATCAAACCTTGAGATCCTGCAGAAGTGCAAACTACCCAGTGTGGAAAGTCTGGTCATCAAGGCCCAGCTCCGATGGGTAGGCCATGTTGTCCGGATGCCGGATAGCCGCATCCCAAAGATGCTGCTCTATGGTCAGCTGAAAGAGGGACAGCGTGGACTGGGAAGACCCCTTCTCCGCTTCAGAGACACCCTGAAGGCCAACCTGAAGAATTGTAAAATTGATGCAGCAAACTGGGAGGAAACTGCTGCCGACAGGGGAAAGTGGAGACACCTGGTCACCCAAGGCACTGAGACCTTCGAACGGGCAAGGACAAACTCCATCCGAGTCAAAAGAGACCGTAGGAAACGCGGTCCTCAACCCTCAACCCTGGACAAAACACCCTGCAGTACTTGTGGAAAGCTGTGTGTCCCAGGGATAGGGCTGCGCTCCCACATGAGGAGCCACGCCAAAAGGAAATAACTGCTTGTCTACTCATCCGTCGGATCGACGGGAGAGACTCCATCATATATATATATATATATCTGTACTTTAGTGGATTTTGGATCATTTTAATCCATTTTCATCTATTTTTAAGGAATTTTACTCCATTTATAAGTGCATTTTATTTTATTTTTCGTGCATTTTACTGTATTTTTGGTGAAAAATGAAGTCGGCACCTTTTTCTCTGTTAAATAAACCATTAAACAGTTTTACTTTAAAGTGTTTCCTTTACCAAGAGACGATTTGTACTTTTGTGGGTTTTAGATCATTTTAGTCCATTTTATTCTATTTTTAGTGCATTTCACTGTATATTTAGTGAATTGTAGTTTATTTTTGGACATTTTAGTCCATTTTTAGTAAAGTTTTCTCTTTTTTGGGGGGCATTTCACTCCATTTTTAGGGTATTTTATTTAACTTTTTAATGTATTTTGTGTATTTTTGACCAAAATAAAGGCAGGGGGGGTCATGTCTGTAAGTCTCCATCTTTTCCCCTTAACTAAACAGCAAAAGTGAGTGTTTTATTCCTAACTCCAGGGTGTTTCCTTTACAAAGAGAACACTCTTTTATCTGTGCTCTAAACTGTTGAAGAACAGCTGGAGGTTTCATTTGGAGAAGGATGATGTTTTCAGACCAGAACGGTAAAAGGTTAAAGAAACAGAATGTTTTAAAAGGACTAAAGGAACTTTAAAAGTAGATTCCCTAAACCAATTTGCATTTGTATAGTGTTTGCATACATTAAATGTGTGTTGTGTAAATAAATAAAGCTCAGACTAAAGGGGACGTCTAATAAACCAAATGTAAATGACCATCAGGGATCTGGCACCGTTGCACTTTCTCTGTTAAGAAGAAAATGTTCACATTTAAATGAGCTGATCTGAACAAACTCTGCTTCTATAAGATCTGATGTGGTGGACAGTATGCAGGATAGACATGTCCCCAGGAGGATAGAGATGTCCACAGGAGGATAGACATGTCCCCAAGAAGATAGAGATGTCCCCAAGAGAATAGAGATGTTCCCAGGTGGATAGAGATGTCCCCAAGAGGATAGAGATGTCCCCAAGAGGATAGAGATGTCCCCAAGAGGATAGAGATGTCCCCATTAGGCCACCAAGTTCTTTGATTTAGACCAGAAGTGTCAAACTCATTATAGTTCAGGGGCCACATTCAGCCTGAGGGTGAATATTAAAACTAGTATTCACAGAATGTCTAACCCCACCCCTATTTTGTTTCAATCTCCAGTTTCTATGACAACCTGTCCTTGAATTAGAGACAATAATGTGATTTTGACCTTTGACGATATTGATAATTTCATTATATGTATATATGTGTCACTGTGTGTAATATTATGATAATTTATCCAGTATTGATTAAGTTATAGTTTGATATGTCTATGTTTGACACAAACAGTGTTACACAAGTTAATTTGGACACATGTCACCTTTGACCTCCAGAGATCTGAAAAACTATTGGTCGTAGGTGATAACACTAATTATGAAAATCAAAGTTCTGTGACCCTCTGTTCTGGAGTTATGATCAATAATGTGATTTTGACCTTTTAGTTAATTATGACCTTGACCTTTACTCAAATGGATCATTGCATCTGATGTACATTAACTATATTAGTCTCAGACCCCAGATATCCTACCCTGCCCCCCCTCACAACAACATGCCAAATGTCTTAAAAAAAACTGAACTGAAAAAACTGAAGTCGTTATAATTGATTCTAAAAATGCGAGAGACTCCCTAACTGACCAGATAGTTACTCTGGACAACTTAAGTGTAACACCCAGTGCCACAGTTAAAAATTTAGGAGTTTTATTTGATCCAGATCTTTCATTCAAAGGGTCAGGGGTCAGAGGTCAGGGCATATTAACCAAACATGCAGAACAGCCTTCTTTCACCTGCGCAACATTAGCCAAAATTAGGAATATTCTGTCTAAAACGACTGCAGAAAAATTAATTCATGCATTTGTTACATCACGATTAGATTATTGTAACTCCTTACTTGTAGCATGTCCTAAATATTCCCTAAAAAGCTTCAACTGGTTCAAAATGCAGCAGCAAGATTATTAACAGGATCAAATAGAAGAGAACACATAACCCCTGTGCTCCAAACCCTGACCCCTAACCCTATCACCCCTGTGCTCCAAACCCTTCACTGGCTACCAGTTGAGTTTAGAATTGAATTTAAAATCCTCCTCCTTACATATAAAACCATTAATGGTATGGGTTAGGGTTAGGGGTCAGAGGTCAGGGGTTAATGGTATGGGCCCCTCTTATCTTAAAGATGATCTGGTTCCGTACCAACCCAATAGAACCCTTCGTTCTCAGAATGCAGGTTTATTGAAAGTTCCTAGGGTTTCTAAAAGTACAGTAGGAGCTAGAGCCTTTAGTTACCATGGTTACTGTCTGATGGAGCTAGAGCCTTTAGTTACCATGGTTACTGTCTGATGGAATCATCTTCTCTTTAATATTAAAGACGCAGAAACAGTCTCTACATTTAAAATTAGGCTTAAAACATTCCTGTTTGATAAAGACTATGGTCAGGTTAGTTAAAAATGATGTGACTCATATATCATGTATACATGATGTATGAGTCACAGTTCAGTCTAGGCTGCCCTAGGAGTTAGAATGCTGGGGGAAGTACAGACACTGAGTTCTTTCTTCTCTTTCTCTCTCTCACACCTGTTTCTGTCATTTTTATAACCTATCTTTCATACCAAGTCTGTTCATGACTAGTCACCTGGTGTCCCCTTCCCCCCCTCCCCCTGGGGGGAGTGGTGGCTCTCCTGACAGTGTCTGCACGGGAGCCATGGACGACAGGATCTGGAGTATCTCGCATGTGCTGACCTGTGACCCCGGACCACCGCCCCTGCCTGTCTGGACCAGCCCCCCCCTCCTGCATTTATAAATGGACGTTCATCTATAGTCTGTCCGTCCATGGGAGTGGATCTGTCCTTCAATGTGGATCTCCTCAAGATTTCTTCTTTTTCCCACTGGGTTTGGAAGTTTTTTCTGCTGAGAAGGAGGGTCTAAGGACAGGGGGAGGGTCTAAGGACAGGGGATGCTTGGGACTGTTCATATATCTCTGTAGTTGATTGTGTTTTTGTAATGACCTGTGAGACAACTTTGTTGTGATTTAGGGCTTTATAAATAAAATTGAACTGAATTTTAACCTTCCTTATAACTCATTCCCTTTATATTATTTTACATCATGTTCTACATGAGCCCAGAATACGACAGCTGATCTACTGCTGCATGCACTGCCATGTGGTCGTAAACTGGGAAGACTTCTAGAGTTATTCTGCAGTTGGTTATTATATCTTGTTATATACCATAATAAAGCTTAGAGTAAAGTAAAAAGACACTAACTGCATTTTTGGTGAAAATGAGTTTTTTTCAACATTCAAATCATTCTTTGTCATCTAATAAAATATTTCATCTCAAATGTCTGTTGTTTTGGAGAAAATTGTTGAGTTTTTGTCCAGTAACTGTTAAAGTACTAGTAAAATAAAACGCAAACACACACTGAACTATAAGGTCTGAAAAAGATAAAAAAAAAAAAGTTAAAATGATGAGATATAAAGTCTGAATTCCCAGTCACTAATCACTACCAGTATTGATCCATACATCAGTCCCAGTGTAGTTTTAGTAGAACTAGTTAATAAACAGTAATAATCTAATCCAATAATCTACAACTACTGGGACTAAACAACAACAACTGCAACATTATTTTATTACTCTGTTTCTGTGCAGTTACTGACTTTACTTTGTATGACAGAATACAGATATTATCATATTATTATTATTATTGTTGCATGTACAGGGAGCCTAAGTCTCCGCCCCTTCCGGTCGGTCCACTGGGCCTAAGTTCGTAAAAATGTAACATGAGAGTGGATGAGGATAAAATAATTATTTTCTGCTCCACTTTACTTTATGTCCTGAATCACACATTTGCTGTACTTCAATTAAAATCATAACCAATGATGTGCGTTTGGAGTTTCTTTGATACGTGTTTAGTGATTTATTAGCGTGTAAAAATATGTCATTATTTGGACTCTTGTTTGGACTACATATCAGACGTCGCATAGCTGACGTCACAGCAGAATCTTTCCCTGCAAACTTTTCTAAACCGTATACCACCTTTTCTATTGTTCATTTGAAAATGCCTCTGTGCTTTGTGCCTCGGTGTAATCACAACACCATTTCCACATGTTCCCTCTACCGCTTCCCGGCTGACGAGAGCTTGTCCCGCATGCTGGCTCTCACTCGACCAACTATCTCTCCCCCGGAGTAGCTGCCACTTTCCACATGCCCCGATTTAAAGTGGGTTTCTCCACGTTTGATGCTCTTGCCTTCGTCCTGAAAGAAGGAGGTGAAGCTCGCCAAAGTCACAGACATTTTCAAAGAGTTTGATGGTGAAGCTTGGTGATGACGTCATATGTGACCCACCACCACGAAACCAGGCATAAGTCGCGCTGAGCCGTTCAGAGCTACAGCCAAATTTAGGCTGGAAGGTGATTTGTTATTAGTGTTTACACCTTATCAAAAAACGGTACCTTAACACCTCTATGTTCACTTCCTGTGGTCATTACATTGAAATCCAATCAATAAAGGTGTTTATTGAGTCAATTATTTAAGCGGCGACAAAAGTTCAGGTATTGCTGAGCAAAGACAAAGACGACTTCCACCTATTTTCGCCGAACAAAACGATCTCCGTTCCGTGGGTAAACACCCAAGTGTTTGGTACGAGGTAAAAGCTTATATTGAATGTTCTGTCCAATGGTGTAAGCCAAATGATTATAATACGTCACACTTCTGTCCTATTATTATAATATATAAAACTTCTGTGACATGTCCATCAGAGTGTCCTTTAACATCTGTCAACAATTTGTGTCAATCGGATACAAATTATTATGCGTTGCTAAGGACTTCCTACCCCAAAACAGTCCAAAACTTTAACGGACAATATCTAAAAATATGCAAATTGTAAAATATGTCCAAATGTGGATATTAAAATGACCATAACTTTGGTTCTACTTGTGATAGAAACATCATTTTTTCACCATCTTAAACCTTAGTTTCCACTCTACCAAGATACACACATAACTCTGTTTGGATTTACACACACTTATGCCTGGTTTAGTGGTGGTGGGTCACATATTTGTGAGACGAACGTTGTTGTCCATTACTTACTCTGACATAAAACCTAACGTAACTTTGGATGCCTGTCCAAAGTCAGTGCTTTCTCAATGTGAAAATGGATCTTTAAAATTCACACACATCAAATGTGAAAACCGTAGCACATTTCAAACGGGACCAGAAAATAACTTTTATCCCTCCATTGACTCACGTTAATTTTTTTTTTTATGGCACTTAGGTCCCATTGCCCGGAAATCGACCAGAAATAGAATCGCGTCACTTAGGCTCCCTATTACATTTGAAAAAATTTATATGATAATAAAGTGATAAAATATCTAAGATGTTTCATGTAGTCGTACATCAATGTTGCTGTGTTTACCTTCCATGTTACATCCTGGTCCCATACAGGGCTGGAAGTCTTGGGTGTGAGGACACGGGACACTGAGATCCAGCTGAGCCTTCAACATCCTCTGCCTCATCCTACGTCCTTTTTCACAGGTGGCGCTGCTGCACGCCGACCACGGAGACCAGCCCGAGTAGATGCACGTCTCTGGGGTGTCGTCTGAGGGGGGGGGGGATTAACAACACTGATTAAAGAAGTCACAGTGATTCTGTTAAATATATGGGTCCAGGGTCAGTGTTAGTCATAGTCAGACTAGGCGGTCGCCTAGGCAACCAGATGTCTTGGTGGCACCACGTCCCACAGAATTAAAATATTAAGATAGTGTATTTACTGGACTATAAGGTGAACTGAAAAGACTTTCATTTACTGATGGTGAGACTAATAATGGATTAAATCTGGTTGTGTTTAGTGACTGATAATTTAGACTTTTTATCTAATAATTTTGTCATGTTCTGTTCCTTGTGTTTTCTGCTCTGTGTCTCCATTTCTCACCTTTCACCCTGTTCTGTCCCTGTGGCCAATCACTGATGCATCTCACCTGGTGAGTCTAGCTGGACTCACCAGGTGAGAGGTATATAGTCTGCATTCAGACCTGACTCTGGGCCAGATTATCATGACCTGTCCTCTGATTCTCCAGCAATCCGTATTTCCTGTATTTCCGTGTTCCAGTCTCGTTTCTGTCCGACCTCCGTTTTCTGCCTGTTGTCCCTGTCTGTCTCTGAACCTGATCCGGAACCTGTTAAGCCTTTCGCCGCCTGCCCTGACCCTGGAACGTACACCGACCCTGATATCTGCTGCCTGCCCCGACCCCGGAACGAACCCCGACTACGAGCCTCGCCACCAGCCCCGACTGTGGACCAGAACCAGTCTGATTCCAGTCCCGCTCCCGGACCTGAGGAAGACCTCCGGACCCGGCTTGGATAAGTACAGCCCAGCTCCGAGAGACTTTAACGAGGACCTGTCCTCACTCCTCTGTGTTGTTATTCTAACCTGTGTGAGAATAAAGCATTGTTTGGACTTTTACGCACGCCTCCTGTTTTGCGCTTGGGTTCTCCGTGGTCCGTTACAAATTTAGACTTTTTATCTGATAATTTAGACTTTTTATCAGATAATTTTGATTATTTATCTAATAATTTAGACTTTTTATCTGATAATTTAGACTTTTTATCTGATAATTTAGACTTTTTATCTGATAATTTAGACATTTTTTTCTGATAATTTAGACTTTTTATCTCAGACCTTATCGTTCAGCATACCTTCCAGTGTGGAAAACACGGTAATAAAAACTCCATATGGGTTTGATCACTAATCCATTCAACACGTCCTCTTCCTTTTGTGCGTACGGTGTCTTATCGTTAGTGACAGGTGGTTGCTAAGTGCAGTTGTGTGACCTTGCAGTAACAGTGTTTGTACATATTCCATCCAGGACAAGCCTTCATGTTTGTTCTACACTTTTTCACACTTTTCTCTGTAAACACACTTGGACAGGATGCAGGGTTTTATGCCAACGCAGCAGAATTTCTAACAAGGACCTCATGCCGCCTAATAAATGTCTTCCTCAGTCAGTCACGAGCCCCCCCCCCCCCCCCTTTTCTTCCACCTCTCTACCTGTCCAACTCGTCTCCTCCTGCTTCCTCTTCAGTCTGTGTGTGTGTGATGACATTCTAGAGTTTTCCCTTTGGTCCTCAGCCTTCACTTACTGACAGAGAGGGTACTGAAAAGTACTGAAAAGTACTGTGTATTCATGACTTTGTTACATTCTTTTTAAACACAACAACCTGTTCATAGTCTAACCTTTACTGTTTGTTACGACTTCATTTATATTTAGAATTAAATACTCGACTATGTTTTTATAAATGAATGGAACAAAGTCATGAATTTCCCTCTAGAATGTTCCGACAGCTCCCATTCACTTTGAATGGATGTTCCCAGTGTTCTGCGCGCAGATTTTTTTCGATAACCATCCGTTGCCCATGGCAACGAGTTTTGTCACTTCAGATTCTCGTTACCATATCACTCCGCAGGTAGTTCGGCCACTTTGAAAGTAAATATTCACTACGTTATAACGACTGTTTTATCCAGTCTGTTAGAGTAGGAGCAGGAATAAGTGGGATAACGTATTGCCCATGTGTGACTATTGAAAAATATTTCCAGACGGGGGAACGTCGGGAAATATTTTTCTTATGGCAACGCGTGTGCACTGGACAATGGACTATTATGGTCTTCGTCCTCAGACGTCTTCTGAACCACAGGTCCATGTGTGTAGGTCAGTAACTGTGGACACACTATCTGAGGACATGAAGACCTGAGGACACTTGGGTTTGTCTTTAAGGACCCTCTACTTACTACCACTGAAGTGTGATGTTGTTTAAACTTTAGAAGAGTTAGTCTGAAAATAGAGTTTGATGATAAAGACACGTCCTAATCACTTCCATGTTAACACAGTTTGGATCAAAACTATCAAATCTAAATGTATCTATCTATCATCTATCATGTCGAGTTCTCTCGGGAATCTCGGCATAAGTTCCACTTCTCCAGGGCTCTCCAGGTGCTTCTGTCCAACATGCTGGTCTTGATTTCGGTGGTACCCTCGAGTCCAATGTCCTTTCGCAAGAGATCGACATAGGTCAGATGTTGTCTTCCCCTAGTTGCCATTCCTTGTGTTGGTTCCCATAGAATTAGATTACTTGCTGCTAGGTTTTTATCTCTCACGCAGTGCCCGGCCAGTTTCATTCTGCGGCTACGTATCTTCTGGGATATTCTAGGGAGTTTACCGTACAGCTCTATATTTGTCATGTGGTCCTGCCATCTAACATTTAAGGCCATTCTTAGCATACGTGTGTAGCAGCCATCTAGTTTCTTTTCACTTTCAGCTGTCAGGGTCCAGGTATTAGTGTTCATCCAAATGTTGTAATTTTAATGTCAACTATATGTATGTACTAACAATCATCTAAACAATGAACTAAACACATTTGTACTGCAGATAATCCCTTTAATAAAGTCAGTGAAACATATTTCTTGTCTCTGTCTCCTGTGTTTGACTCCATACAAACACCTGAGACTCAATTTAAGGCGTCGTCTGTAAACATTTACCGACGCTTCGCTGTCGGCGGCGACGCGTGTCATTAAGCGCCATGCAACAGCAACTCCCCACAGCGAGAGTGCTCAGTGCGCTGCGAGCCTGGAAGCTCCAGGATTAGATAGATAACACCAACCAGCTCTTAGCAAACACACTGACAACTGAGGACGCGCTCCAGTTCAAGGAATGTTCAGGAATGACAGGGCACGAATAATGGATTAAAAAACAACAAAACCTTCAAGTTCATGGGTGTTGTTTTGACTCTTTAAGTGTAATTATTAATCAGTGCTCCAATAAATTCACTTTTCATTAAAAACCAACTTCCTAAACTAGAACATTTAACAAACTTAAACACAGCAGTGAGAATATAAAAAGTAAACCATAATACTCTCCCAGACTATAGACAGGAAGTGAGAGAGCAGACATAACCTGAGGGACACTGCGATATTCAATCAAATAAAAGCAAGAACAAATACGAAAGGAAAATGCACTTCAGTCAAAGGGGTAAATCTGTGGAACATTCTGGACAATGGACTAAAAACGGCAAACTCTTACTCTAGCCACACTAGCCCCCCCTAGTAGCAGCAAATGTAATCTGCTACCGTAGTAGTCTAGTTACGATCAATGGAACTTTTGGCTGGATGCAGTTTTGTGCATTTTAGTGTCGTGGGGGGGGGGGGGTCCCCACAGAAAAAAGCTTGTGTTGAATGCTCTGACCCTCATAAGTGGGTCTGGCTTGTGGTCCCACCAGGTGCATTTCTTCCATGGCGGTGTCAGCCAGGAAGGGTCTTACGGCTCCGGCGGTGAGCTTTACAGCTTTACCACCTCTTCCCAGGGCCGAAGACTCGCTGCGCCTTCTCTCCTCTGGACGCGAAGAGATGGACAGGACCTTTTACCCCTTTAAATGATGCCAGGACTGGCCCACCTACAACAGGTGTCAGGGTTCAGCTGTGATGTGACCCATCTGGAAACACAGGAGTCTAAGGCACAGTCACAGTGTCTCCCAAAAACCCCACGGTGCAACTAAAGTGGTGGTTGGCGTGTGCCGGCTGAGGTGAGAGTCCAGCCCTGCAGGAGCCTAGGCGCACGCTGGCAGCAAAATAAGTGGACTCTAATGGACCCTAATGGTGATGTCCAAAACCAGAGAGGGGGGGTCTAGGCCAGAAAACTCTATGAATATATTCAAAAAATTATACAAAACACGGTTCAAAGTAAACAAAGTATACATCACATATCATACAAAACTCACAACTAAACTCTTTTATTATTATTAATCAATTAATTGATTGGTTTATCAATTAATTAATCAATTTATTCTTTTTGTTTCTTTTGTTTTTGTAAGTTGTTTTTGTTTATTTATGTATTTGTCATATCCCTCCTCCTTCACTCTTTCCATTCTGCACCCTGTCACCTTTCACCTTAATTATTTCCCCTGGCCTTCACACCCCTGTCCTCATCACTTCATCATTTAAGTCCTTTCCTTTTCTTTCTCCTTTGTCAGTTCACCCCACATATTAACCTCTTCAGAGCTCCCGTCTCCGTCCAGATGGTAACCACCGGATCGTGGTCCCCATTTGGGATATTTGACTGTTTAGTTTAGTGTGTGAGTTTGTTTGAATGACTTATGGTCATATTCTTGTTTCTGGACTTTCTGTTTGAGCTCAGAATAAAGAGCCTGTGTGAAGGTGTTTGCGTCTGCATATGTGACCCCCCACCAGTAAACCAGGCATAAGTGTGTGTAAATCCAAACAGAGTTATGTGTGTAGCTTGGTAGAGTGGAAACTAAGGTTTAAGATGGTGAAAAAATGATGTTTCTATCACAAGTAGAACCAAAGTTATGGTCATTTTAATATCCACATTTGGACATATTTTACAATTTGCATATTTTTAGATATTGTCCGTTAAAGTTTTGGACTGTTTTGGGGTAGGAAGTCCTTAGCAACGCATAATAATTTGTATCCGATTGACACAAATTGTTGACAGATGTTAAAGGACACTCTGATGGACATGTCACAGAAGTTTTATATATTATAATAATAGGACAGAAGTGTGACGTATTATAATCATTTGGCTTACACCATTGGACAGAACATTCAATATAAGCTTTTACCTCGTACCAAACACTTGGGTGTTTACCCACGGAACGGAGATCGTTTTGTTCGGCGAAAAGAGGTGGAAGTCGTCTTTGTCTTTGCTCAGCAATACCTGAACTTTTGTCACCGCTTAAATAATTGACTCAATAAACACCTTTATTGATTGGATTTCAATGTAATGACCACAGGAAGTGAACATAGAGGTGTTAAGGTACCGTTTTTTGATAAGGTGTAAACACTAATAACAAATCACCTTCCAGCCTAAATTTGGCTGTAGCTCTGAACGGCTCAGTGCGACTTATGCCTGGTTTGGTGGTGGTGGGTCACATTTGGGTCCTTTCCACTACACCCCTAACAGTATTTTAAAATACTATTCATAAAGGGGGAGAAGAAAAAAGAAAAAGAAGGAAAACTGGATAAAAAAGTGAGGATTGGGAAAAGAAAAGGAAAAGAAGATGGGAAGTGAGATTAGAAGAAAAAGGAATATAAAAAGAAAAGAAGAAAAGAAAGACGACAGACCCCCACCAAGGTTTGACTTTTCAGTAATTTTTGATAAAACTCAATATTATTAAAACCAGGACATGATGATGTTTGGAGGCTGAGAAAACTGATACATGGTTCAAATAGAATTTTCCATGTTCAATAAAAACAGGATAACTTTCAATATGTCCTTTCTGCATTTATTTTATGGGTCAATAGGAGTCCCTTGGAGGGTACGAAAAAAACATTTGGAGAAAAATATCCTGGGTTTAGTTTATGTGATATGAACATTGAAATATTCAACCACGTCACTGTGACGTCATGTGATATGGAATTACAACCATATTACACAAATAAAATGTAATATCGAATATGAAGCACAATCTATTGTTGGATTTGATCAGATGTGACAATAACCCTGATTTAAGGTCAAAGGTCACAAAGTTTACAAATACACCATTGGCTTGACGTCATGTGATGTGAAAACATGATGTGATGGAGCCATAGGTGTTGACCCATCTGATGTCTGAAGGTTAGGGGTCAAAGGTTAGGGTTATAGGTGTTGACCCATCTGATGTCTGAAGGTTAGGGGTCAAAGGTTAGGGTTATAGGTGTTGACCCATCTGATGTCTGAAGGTTAGGGGTCAAAGGTCATGTGAATGTGAATGAAAAAACACAAATATTACCACTGAAGGAAGCGAAGGAAAGAGAAAAGGAAAAGGGAAAAGAAAAGGAAAAAAGTGACTGACTGTTGTTTTTGGATTGTGTTTTTTGTTTTTCATATGGTGGTGAGGTAAAAGTAAAGTTAAAAGTAAAAGTAAAGGTAATCATGTGTACATAAATGTCTTACCTGCCTTGAGTTTTTTGTCTGTTCTATATTCTGACTAAAATCAAGAAATTGAATCTAAATCGAATCTAAAATCTAAATCAGGTAAACAGTGGGAGTGTTTTTGTGGTACCTTCTTCCTTCTCCTCTTGTCCAATGTCAGCCACGATGTCATCGATAGTGTCTGGAACCACGTTACACTGTTCCCCCTGGAAACAACAACAAACAACAACAAATATGAACACACTGAATTAAAAACAAATCATCTTTTTCCTGTTTTAATTTTACAGAAACTGTGCAAAGAAACAGACGGATCATATGATACAATATAATCCTTTATTGTTCCAGTCATATATATATATATATATATATATATATATATATATATATATACTGTGGACATTTGTTTGGCAGCTCCACATGTTAGTAAAACACACAAGATTAATGTTGTGTTTAAGTCCAGGTTGTTTTGTCTGTCAGTTGTTGTTCTTACTCAGTCCTACTACGGTCGTGTCGTCTGCAAATGTTAGAATTGTGTTTGTTTGGTGGTTGGGACTAGCCTAGGATCTAGACTGTCCCCAGTGGCCGCAAACTGCATTTGCTACGGGGGCAGTCTAGAAAGTCTAGGCGAATTTGTGGGCGGGATAACCGCCACGCTATTGGATAAAATCAAACTTTTGCCATACCCGGTGGGCAAAACTCCGACAACGTCCCTTTTTTCCAAAAACAGCTTAAGTGCCGTTTTCTGCTCCTCTCGCAGGGAAAACTGTAATTTTAAATCACCTAGCGTTGCTGCCAAAGCCAGCTCGAATGGTTGTTCCTGGTGATGAGCCATGTTGTCTAGCAGCTAGCAACTGGTGTTACGGCAATGTGTGCTAGCTAGCAGCTACGCCTTCTTCTTCTCTTTGGTGTGCTAGCTGCTACGTCTCTGCGACTACAACATTACGTGTCGTATTTGTGTCGTCATGAGGCAGGGCGGGCTCCAATCCCGCCCCTCGCGATTTGATTGGTCCGACCCATTTTGGATTTTCAGATCCTAGGCTGTCTAGTCTGTCTCCCCGTAGCAAATACCATTTGCGGCCACTGGGGACAGACTAGATCCTAGGCTATTTCTTTGGTGGTTGGGAGTACAGTCCTGAGTGAAGGGGGGGGGGGGGGGGGGGGGGCTGAAGACACACCCCTGTGGTGTTCCAGTGTTCAGGATAAGTGGGGAGGGGGTGTGATTACCAATGCTGACGCGCTGGGGTCTGTTCCTAAGGACGTGGTTTATCCATGCACACAGTCACCTGCCTCAGTCCAGTTTATGAGGAATGATCGAGTTACATGCGGAACTGAAACCTGTAAATAACACCCTAACATGGGTGCTACTGTGGTCCAGGTGTGTCACAGCTGTGGGGAGCACCGTCATGACAGCACCCTCTGTTGACCTGTTTGCCTGGTAGACAAACTGACGTTTGGTCCAGGTGAGCAGGGACAGTGGACTTGATGGAAGAGACAGTGAGTATCTGCTCCATCATATGATCGTATCAGTAGACACTCAAACTGACCAAAGCACAGACCACAGTAAAGGGGGGTCTGTGCTTTAGGGCGGCTGTGGTTGGTAGAGCGGGTCAGTTGGTAGAGTGGTTCAGTTGGTAGAGTGGGTCAGTTGGTAGCGTGGGTCAGTTGGTAGCGTGGGTCAGTTGGTAGCGTGGGTCAGTTGGTAGCGTGGGTCAGTTGGTAGCGCGGTTCAGTTGGTAGAGTGGGTCAGTTGGTAGCGTGGGTCAGTTGGTAGAGTGGGTCAGTTAGTAGAGTGGGTCAGTTGGTAGAGTGGGTCAGTTGGTAGCATGGGTCAGTTGGTAGAGTGGGTCAGTTGGTAGAGTGGGTCAGTTGGTAGAGTGGGTCGCCCAATGATTGAAAGGTTGGCGGTTCGCGTCCCGGCTCTGGCTGTCCACATGTCCAAGTGTCCTTGGGCAAGACACTGAACCCTGGCTTAGGCCCCCAGTAGGACTGACCTTTGACCTTAGAAACCTACTGGTGTATGAGTGTGTGTGTGAATGGGTGAATGTGAGGCTAATGTAAAGAACTTTGAACCATGAAGGTGGAAAAGAACTATATAAGTGCAGATCATTTACCATTTAGAGGGGAAATGATGATATTTACTTTCACAGTAATAATAGCAGTAACTAGAAAATCACTTTGAGAATGTAAACCTCCACCATGTCTGTCAGTGGAGTTTGTCTGTCTGTCTGTTAGTTAACAAGTTAACGCAAAAAGTTATGGACGGATCTTGATGAAATTTACAGGGTTAGGGTTAGTTATGAGGTTACCTGGAAAGGATTATATTTGGGTGGTGATCCAGAAGACATCCTGGATTCTGGATCACTTTGACATTTTACATTACGGTAAATGGAGAATACATTTCAAAGTGATCTGGAATCCAGGATCTGTTCCAGATCATCACCTAAATATAATCCTTTGGTCAGTGTGACACTAACTACATGTCATGAAGTTTTCATCAAGAGCCGTCCATGACTTACCTTGTTAATAGACAGACAGACAGACAGACAGACAAATAGACAAACAGACAGACAAATAGACAGACAGACAAACAGACAGACGAATAGACAGACAGACAGACAGACAGACAGACAAACAGACAAACAGACAGACAAACAGACAGACAAATAGACAGACAGACAAACAGACAGGCAGACAGACAGACAGACAGACAGACAGACAGACAAACAAACAGACAGACAAATAGACAGACAGACAGACAATCTCTGGTAAAAACATAACCTCCTTGGTGGAGGTAATTAAAACATTACTCATTAACTGTAAAATACTTATTAACTTCGTGTTCTAAGGTTCTGTTCGTCCTCCTGTCAGACCAAGGGCCAATTCCAGTGTGAAGTGTAAGGGTTGTTTTTTCAGGGGCAGTTTAAGGGCTGTATGGCCTCAATACTGAGAGTCCACGACACCACCCTTAGGAGTAAGGGTTACCCAGAATGCATTTTATAAATAAAATTGAATTGAATTGAATGGAATTGCGTATCTTCAGCAACAAACATGGCTTCAAAGAAGTCGAGCTACAAATATAAGTATTTTCTTTGTTAATGTAGAAATAAAAATGACTAAAATCATTGTTTTATTTTATTTTAGTTTTATGGATTATGTTCTCATTGTTGCATAACATGTAGTTTTTTTTACGATCTTTTGTCAATAGCGACTGGTGCGGACAAGCTAGCTATCGTATAATTTAGCTAACATTACAAAACAAGTCATTTTTCATGGTGGTAATGTAGTTGTTTTATCCAGATAACAGCCTATATAACATGTTTGTGTTGATAATGGTATAAAATGACCAGGCTAATGTCATCTGTCATAGCCACAGAGTTAGCTAACAATAGTTATAGCTGGTGTTTACCTTTCATTGAGCCGTGGTATGTGGTGACAGCTGAATATAGTTGTGTTATTTCTACAGATTATTAGTTCGATAGATCTAACTGAAGGAATAATTTACAGATAGTCAACAACTATTTAAAAACATGGAGGTGATGGAGCAGTGGATGATATCTGTGTTTGTGTTTAGGATTAAACAGGTTAACAGTGTAAATAATTAAAAAAAAAATACAGTTGGGTTTCATTTCAGGGACTACAGAGACAACGAGGGTCCTGATTAATTTCAGGGCCAACATATAAGGGGTGTCCCATTTCTAAGTCACACGTAGTCCTGAACACTTAGTTTTGAGAGTTAAGGGAGGAACTGGAATTGGCCCTTTGTGTCAGAGTTCAGTGTCAGTGTCTTTAATGAATTTAAATAACAAATGAAACTGAGCATGTGCAGAATGTTCACTGAGGATGACGAGTGTGTCCAGATGAAGACAGTTTGGGGTACAGTACCTTCCTAGCGATGCGTTCCACCACCAGCCGGGCCACAGGGGTAATGGCTCCTCCTTCTGGATCATAGAACGGACTTTGAGGATGGTCCAAACTAGTCAATGGTCGGATTTTCTCCTGAGGCATTGTGGGTTTGTTTGGTGACTGAAAAAAAAAAAAAACACAAGTAAAGACACATTTATAAACAAATGTAAAAATATAAAGTTAGCATGTGAAGAACAACTGGACAAGTTTTTTTGTTCTTGCTTAATTCAACATTTGTATTATTATTATTATTATTATTATTATTATTATTATTATTATTATTATTATTATTATTATTATTATTATTATTATTATTATTATTATTTTCCCAACTATAAGGTGCACTTAAAAGACTTTAATTTTCTCCAAAAATGACAGTGTGCCTTATATATGGATTCATTCAGGTTGTACTTAATGACTGACTTTTTATCTCCTGATTTTGACTTCACTTCAAAAATGGAAGCTGTGACAATAATTTTTGTCAGATTTCTTAAATCAGATGAGTTCCAGATGATAGTATTTTTTTAGTTATTCGATGTACATATGATTAATATATGATAAGGTTGATGTGATGAAGTCACAGAAACGTTATTGCCAAGACACAGAACGCTCCCTGACTCCCAGTTCGATAAGAAATCATGTTTGAACGAGTATTCACAGAATGTTGAACCTCATCCCTATTTTGTGTCAATCTCCAGTTTCTATGACAACCTGTTCTTGAATTCCAGCCAATAATGTAACTTTGACCTTTCTGCTAAATGTAACCTTGACCTTTGACCTTTTGCAATATTGTGTGTAATATTATGATAATATATCCAGTATTGATTAAGTTATAGCGTGATATGTCTATGTTTGACACAAACAGTGTTACACAAGCTCATTTGGACACATGTGACCTTTGACCTCCAGAGCAGAGTCTTGCACGGGTTCGGGTAACCGCGGGTGACCCGTGGGTGAACCGCATATTTCCACGAAACGGGTGAAAAATGTTGTGCTGTGTCGGATACGGGTTCAGTTCGGGTCCTTCTTGATGTGTTTTTCAAGCGTGTGTGTGTGTGTGTGTGCGCGTGAGGTCACGTATAAAATAGTTTTTGAATTTATTATCTGTCTGCTACTGTTTAACAACATTTTTATTTGGCTCTGCCTTGACTATGTCACTGTTCAGTATATTCGTGGCAATACATTTTGTATTTAAGTTTGACATTTTCTTCCGGGTTCGGGTCGGTTATCGGGTTCATTTATAGCGGGTCGGTTCGGGTGCGGATTTGTAATTTTTTTTTGGTCGGAAAACGGGTCGGATACGGGTTTGAACATGACGGGTACGGGCGGTTGCGGTTTGTCAAAATCAGAACTGTGCAGGACTCTGCTCCAGAGATCTGAAAAACTATTGGTCGTAGGTGATAACAACAATTATTAGAATTGTATAAATCTTCATTCTGCATCGTTTGGTACCAATCTGAAAGTTCTGTGACCCTCTGTTCTGGAGTTATAACCCAATAACTCAGGGAAGAGTTGGTTCCTGGTTGTCTGTGTGGACTCAGATCAGCTGGTTTCTTGTACTTTATATGTCATTTGAATAAACAGTTAACGTGACACCGATCGAGTCCAGAACTCATTGGCTGGACTTTTACTAAGTTTCAATTTATCTTTGAAGCTTTTAATAAACAAACAAGCAGAATCTAACACCGATCTATTGTATAGAAATGAGTTCTTCTGTCTGACTGAAAAGTTCCTCTGTAGATGAGTCGGATTTAATCTGATCAGGTATTGGTTGTGGGAGGGTCCCAGATGGTGAGAGGCAGGTTAGTGGCCCCACCCACTGACAAAAACATGAGTAGGCTTTCATCTGCTGCTGGTGCAGTAGGATATTAGTGTTAGGGTGGTGTAGTAGGATGTTAGTGTTAGGGTGGTGTAGTAGGGTGTTAGCGTTAGGGTGGTGTAGTAGGGTGTTAGCGTTAGGGTGGTGTAGTAGGATGTTAGTGTTAGGGTGGTGTAGTAGAATGTTAGTGTTAGTGTGGTGTAGTATGATGTTAGGGTGGTGTAGTAGGGTGTTAGTGTTAGGGTGGTGTAGTAGGGTGTTAGCGTTAGGGTGGTGTAGTAGAATGTTAGTGTTAGTGTGGTGTAGTATGATGTTAGGGTGGTGTAGTAGGGTGTTAGTGTTAGTGTGGTGTCGTATGATGTTAGGGTGGTGTAGTAGGGTGTTAGCGTTAGGGTGGTGTAGTAGAATGTTGGCGTTAGGGTGGTGTAGTAGAATGTTAGCATTAGGGTGGTGTAGTAGAATGTTAGGGTTAGGGTGGTGTAGTAGGGTGTTCACGTTAGGGTGGTGTAGTAGAATGTTAGGGTTAGGGTGGTGTAGACCCTGAAATGACCCTGACGTGACTCTGAAATGACCCTGAAGTGAACCTGAAGTGACTCTGAAATGACCCTGAAGTGACTCTGGTGTGACCCTGAAGTGACCCTGAAGTGACTCCATATACACAAGATGCTCTGATGTAAGGACCAATGAGGAAATACGTCATAGTATGTGATATATGTGGAAGGCTAGGTCGCTAGCGGTTGCTATGGGCAACAGTGTAGTGTCACCATGCAGGAAAGAGTTGAATAAAACAAGATTTAACAAATGTATAAGGTTGATGTGAAAGCAAGAGGTTCATATGGAGAGAAGATGAACGAGACTGAAGGGATTTGGAGAAGATCAGAGACATGAAGGATACATCTATGATGCTCACTATCCACTGGCCCCCGCCCCTCTGGACCTGTCCCCACTGGCCCCGCCCCCTGGACCTGCATAAAGTTAGTTGAGTGTCTGGTTTCTGCATCAGATTCTACCAGAACATTCTGACTCCCACTGTGTCAAAAATCAGACATGCTGACCAAGCATCTAATTGACACAGTGGTTTTCTAACCCATCCACTATAATATGTGACCCTCAGAGCCTTAACCCAAACCTTATACCTGAGCAAAAAACTGAGCATCTCATTTAGCCGTAGACGAGTTAGAAACTCACTATATCTGAATTAGAGGCCGTTTTGTCAACGAGTTGGATTTTTACACCCTGTGAATGAGACACTGTTTATACACAGTGGAAACATCAAATATGTCCGTCATGGCAACCAGACCATAATCATGTGCAGAAAAACTGGAATAATGTTCCAGAGGAATGAAGTGTTTCCATGTCAGAAGAATTATTGAATTCAGATCAGAATAAACCACTGGTTTTAATGGGCCGGGGGGAACCCAAGGGCAGAACCACAGACACGAATTAGAGTTCAAACAGTTTATTATTAACAGTCCACTAAAAATAGATAATTACGTTGATGTAGGGCAGGGGTGGGCAACTCCAGGCCTTGAGGGCCCGTATCGCGCAAGTTTTGGATGTTTCCCTCTTCCATCACACCTGGAAGCCATTACATCATTATCAGGCTTCTGTATAGCTGGATGATGAGCTGATCATTAATTTAATCAGGTGTGCTGGAAAAGGGAAATATTGAAAACATGCAGGATTCCGGCCCCCGAGGACTGGAGTTGCCCACCACTGATGTAGGGGAAGTCCCCTTTAAAGTCTTTCAGAGAACTGTGTGATGAGTTCGGACTGAAGTCAGCAGACCTTCCCTCATCCGAGGGGAAAGCTGGATCGGTGTCGGATCCGGACCAAGGTCGGGGCTGGCGGCAGGGTTCGAGGTCGGAGTCCAATCCAGTTTCGGGGCAGGCAGCAGGAAATGTGGTCGATATGCGGTCCAGGGGCGGGGCGGGCGGCGAGACGTGTAGCGGAATCCGGTCCAGGTTCAGTACCAAACAGGGTCAGGCAGAATACAGGGGCAGGACACGAGGTCAAACAGAAAACAGGTCGGAACACTGGCAGGAAACAGAGGTCGGGCAAAAACAGGTCTGGTACACGGAAACGCGGAACAGGAATAGTGCGCGAGAATATCAGAGGTTCGTAACGTGATAATCTGGCAAGGAACACAGGACAGAATGAGGTCTTATATACACACCTCACCTGATGAGCCCAGCTGAGCTCACCAGGCTTTATTCTGAAAGAGGAATGAACCTTTATTCTGAAAGAGGAATGAACCTTCATTCTGAAAGAGGAATGAAGCTTTATTCTGAAAGAAGAATGAAGCTTTATTCTGAAAGAAGAATGAAGCTTTATTCTGAAAGATGAATGAAGCTTTATTCTGAAAGAAGAATGAAGCTTTATTCTGAAAGAAGAATGAAGCTTTATTCTGAAAGAAGAATGAAGCTTTATTCTGAAAGAGAAATGAACCTTCATTCTGAAAGAGGAATGAAGCTTTATTCTGAAAGAAGAATGAAGCTTTATTCTGAAAGAAGAATGAAGCTTTATTCTGAAAGATGAATGAAGCTTTATTCTGAAAGAGGAATGAACCTTCATTCTGAAAGAGGAATGAAGCTTTATTCTGAAAGAAGAATGAAGCTTTATTCTGAAAGAAGAATGAAGCTTTATTCTGAAAGATGAATGAAGCTTTATTCTGAAAGAAGAATGAAGCTTTATTCTGAAAGAAGAATGAAGCTTTATTCTGAAAGAGGAATGGACCTTTATTCTGAAAGAAGAATGAAGCTTTATTCTGAAAGAGGAATGGACCTTTATTGTGAATTAAACAGGAATAAAAAGTGTAAACAGAGTAAATGATCCACTGGTGAATCGCCACCTTTACTAAACCATCGGCGCCTATAGGACGTGAACGAGCCTCCATTGGTTCCGTCAAACATCTGGTGGGAACTTTTTTCTGTTTGATCTGATGATGCATCATTTATAGCGTGTGTTTTAACGAGTCTTTAATAATCCATGTGTGAACGCACGCATCCACGGATCATTACAAAGAAAAAAAAAAAGACTGGAAAAAAAGGAAACAATAAAACATGTGACAAACATAAATGATTCTCTTTGTTCTGTCACGTTCAACTCAACTGTTTCAAGTTTCAACCAACTTTTCATGTTAAATAAAAATATGCACAGTAGTGAAAAGAGGAAAAGAAGAGATGTGAGGAAACGTCGTCAGTTCCTGGGGTTTTTTCCTCTTCTCTGGATTTAAGGATTTTTCACTATTATTATCATTCATTCATTATCAACCGCTTCATCCGGGGCCGGGTCGCGGGGGTAGCAGCCTAAGCAGGGAGGCCCAGACTTCCCTCTCCCCAGACACCTCCTCCAGCTCTTCAGGGGGGACCCCGAGGCGTTCCCAGGCCAGCCGAGAGACTAAGGCCCTGTCCCATTTCTCCCCCTAACCCTAAAATTTCCCCTAACCCTAGATTTTGCGCGTTCATGTGTAGGGGTAGGGTGTCCCATTACCTAGGGGAGCAAGTGGGAGTGCGATTTTGCCCTTAAAATCAACCCTCAAAATGGAGTGAGGTTGGTTACGGACTTCATTTTGAGTGGAAGATGACTGATTTCTGACAACAAAAATGGCGGCCGCAGCTGGAGGAACTGGACCGGTAATGTTACCTTGTCAAGCTAGCGGTAATGCTAACGTTAATGTTATAAATCGCCAACTATTGAAGAAAAAATACATCCAAATATTTAAATAAATCAACATACCTGAGACAAGACTGAAAGGCAAAGTAGACGGCGAATGCGTCTTCTGTTTGCCGCATTTCTTCTCTGCGCATCCCGAAGGTAAATAAACAGAACCAACACAACAGGTAACACAGCTGGGACCGACATTTGTCCTCCGTGTAAATAGTAGTCAGCTGCTGTCAGTCTCGCGGAGGGGTGGTTTCATATTTGGCGGGGTAGACTTGTCAGCGTGTGACGTGAGCACGTTTGTTACGTTCACTTGGCGAGTGGTGTCCCATTTTCAGGGGGAATTATTCCCCCTTGATGAGTGGAATTTACTTTTTAGGGGCACTTAAAACCAAGTGGAAGTTTTAAGGGGGACAAATGGGACGGGGCCATAGTCTCTCCAGCGTGTCCTGGGTCTTCCCCGTGGCCGCCTCCCGATGGGACATGCCCAGAACACCTCCCTAGGGAGGCGTCCAGGAGGCATCCGAAACAGATGCCCGAGCCACCTCAGCTGACCCCTCTCGACGTGGAGGAGGAGCGGCTTTACTCCGAGCTCCTCCCTGGTGACTGAGCTCCTCACCCTATCCCTAAGGGTGCGCCCAGCCACTCTACGGAGGAAACTCATTTCGGTCGCTTGTATCCGGGATCTTGTCCTTTCGGTCATGACCCAAAGCTCATGACCATAGGTGAGGGTAGGAACATAGATTGACCGGTAAATCGAGAGCTTCGCCTCTCGGCTCAGCTCCTTCTTCACCACGACGGACCGATACAACGTCCGCATCACTGCGGACGCTGTACCGATCCGCCTGTCGATCTCTCGTTCCATCCTTCCCTCACTCGTGAACAAGACCCCAAGATACTTAAACTCCTCCACTTGGGGCAAGGACTCTCCACCAACCCGGAGGGGGCAAGCCACCCTTTTCCGGTCGAGAACCATGGCCTCAGATTTGGAGGTGCTGATCCTCATCTCACTCGCTTCACACTCGGCTGCAAACTGTTCCTATTATTATTATTATTTTTTTTTTTTTTTAATCTAAACTAAGTTTGTCAAAATTAATGCAGATTAAATCCATTATTGTGATGATTCTGATTCAACATTTTAATCCAATTGAATGGAATACATATTCATTACCAGTTACTAATAGTTATATATTCATATTTTTGAGTATGTTTAGGATATTTTATCACAATTTTTTGGTAATTTTTTTTCTTGTACTGTAGACGTTTTTTGAAAATACACAAAAACACAAAAACACCTGAGAAAACATGTTAAAATCCACTAAAATTAACACAAAAAAACAAACACAGATTCAAAAAGTCTTCTAAGATACAGAACCCCCCCCACATACAAAATGTTTTTTAAAATATTAAAAACATACACAAAAATATGAATATATATATATATATATATATATATATATATATATATATATATATATATATATATATATATATATATATATATATATAATGAACATGTTTATTCAACACCGTCAACAATTTCAACGAAACAAATGTTCAATTAAACCACGTTAACATTTTTAATGTAATGATCAATTAAATCTGCACTAGTAAATAACACAACTTTTACTGTGGGTCAGATAACCATGGGAGCTGTTTGGATAAATGAATGAATAAAAAAATAAATACCGTATTTTACCCACTATAAGGTGCATAAAAATGCAGTCCATTAAGTGAAGTCATGTGAAATCATGAGATAAAAAGTAAAAGTCATGAAATAAAAAGTCAAAATCCCAAGTATTACAACCAGTATTGATACCAGCAGCAATAGCATTAGCAGCATTAGCATTAGCATCAGCATTGGCAGCATTAGCATTAGCAGCATTAGCATCAGCATAAGCAGCATTAGCAGTAGCATCAGCAGCATTAGCATTAGCAGCATTAGCATCAGCAGCAGCATTGGCAGCATTAGCATTAGCAGCATTAGCATCAACAGCAGCATAAGCAGCATTAGCAGTAGCATCAGCAGCATTAGCATTAGCAGCAGCAGCAGTAGCATCAGCAGCATTAGCAGCATTAGCATCAACAGCAGCATAAGCAGCATTAGCAGTCGCATTAGCAGCATTAGCATGTGAACAGATGAGCAGCAGTTCTGTTCTTATGTCAGTGAAGTTTGTTGAAGGTGTTTATTATTTATGAGCTTGTAAAGTATAAATAAATTGCCATTGCCTTCAGACAGCCACAGAATATGCATGAGAACATTCCGGTCCAAGTGTGAAAACAAAACTGAAAGAACAAACTTTGACTGTGTGACAAGTCAAGGTTGGTTCTAACGATGCCTTCATGCGCTGCAGAGACGATGGTAAATAGTGATTATGCAGCTGAAAAGTGTACATGAACGCATCGTCATGTGGGTTTTTAAACTGACCAAGTGGGGAAAAAAAATTTGATATCCCTTATGAAACCCAAATATATTATATAATATATATTTACTGATTATTAATATACTACTATTAATTATTAATGAATGTTACTGTGGTTGCAGGAGGCTGGTGATCATCAGCCTTCCTTGCTGCTCTCTGGACGACCTTTGACCCATTCCTGTCCTCTATGATGTTTGATCAGTCTACACATCCACTCATCACCCGCACACACAGCATTGCATGCACACTGACATGGGCGTCACACCCGTGGGGGATTTTCCAGAGTTTATATGTGACCCACCACCACGAAACCAGGCATAAGTGGCGCTGAGCCGTTCAGAGCTACAGCCAAATTTAGGCTGGAAGGTGATTTGTTATTAGTGTTTACACCTTATCAAAAAACGGTACCTTAACACCTCTATGTTCACTTCCTGTGGTCATTACATTGAAATCCAATCAATAAAGGTGTTTATTGAGTCAATTATTTAAGCGGTGACAAAAGTTCAGGTATTGCTGAGCAAAGACAAAGACGACTTCCACCTCTTTTCGCCGAACAAAACGATCTCCGTTCCGTGGGTAAACACCCAAGTGTTTGGTACGAGGTAAAAGCTTATATTGAATGTTCTGTCCAATGGTGTAAGCCAAATGATTATAATACGTCACACTTCTGTCCTATTATTATAATATATAAAACTTCTGTGACATGTCCATCAGAGTGTCCTTTAACATCTGTCAACAATTTGTGTCAATCGGATACAAATTATTATGCGTTGCTAAGGACTTCCTACCCCAAAACAGTCCAAAACTTTAACGGACAATATCTAAAAATATGCAAATTGTAAAATATGTCCAAATGTGGATATTAAAATGACCATAACTTTGGTTCTACTTGTGATAGAAACATCATTTTTTCACCATCTTAAACCTTAGTTTCCACTCTACCAAGATACACACATAACTCTGTTTGGATTTACACACACTTATGCCTGGTTTACTGGTGGTGGGTCACATATATCGTATCGTTACTGGATCCAGGAAACGGACAGAGTTGTTCTCACCTACTTTTTATTTGAGGATAAACAGTTACTGTCATCACAGTCGCACCAAACAAACATCAATAACATTGTGGGGTCGTTACAATATCTATGGTTTAAACTGTTTACCCGCCCGGGCGACACAACAACATATGTAAATGAAGCGCACCTGAGTTCACCAGGTGAAATGTAAACAGTTCTTCTTCACAGTGTTAGTAAACAGTCAAACATTATGTAATGACAAATGTTACCGTTGTTAAACTAAGTTAAATAAACTATGTCGTGGTTCTAGAACTGTTTTCACTCATGTTCCCCCTGAGGAACATGTTCTTAGTCGTGTCCCCTGACATGGACAAAACATTTTTGTAAGAAAAAAAGAGGAACAGTGTCTGTAAAATCAGTGTCAGTTTTTTTTATCTCATAATTTTGACTTTATTTAATAATTTTGACTTTTTATCTACCGTAAATTCCGGACTATAAGCCGCTACTTTTTTCCCAAACTTTCAACCCTGCGTCTTATTCAGTGATGCGGCCAATTTATGTAATTTTTGTAACGGCCGCCAGAGGCGCTCGAGTAGAAAAGGTCAGATTTAGAGCGGTGGAATATATGCGTCGAGGAAGACTGAATGAAAAAGGAGGGGTGGAACAAACGCGGGGTGACGGGTTTAAGTGGGAACGGTAAAGGTGACGGACAGGTGTACAGGGGGTAAAAAGTTGCTTAAAGAAAAACCCGCGGCGGTGTGTGAGAGAAGACAGAGGCTTGACCAGACTCTGTGGATTATTTTTGCACGTTGGCACGGAGGAGTTTGACCTGAACTCTCTGCGAAAGAGAAAGTTATCGCTAACTCTGCGATAGATGAGGCGAGGCGGCGACCAGCCACCTGTTTGTGGATGCGGCGACCAGCCACCTGTTTGTGGATGCAGGCGGACATTTTTCCCTCCCTTACCTTTGGAAATATACACTTTTTTTTCCTTGGATTACTTTCAACGGGACCCGGACTCTGCAGGTCTGCATCAAACCTTAAGTATCATTTTCCGTTCATTTTGCCGGCTGTGATTTTTGGACTGTGGACTTTAACCCTTGTGCGGTCCTTCGGGTCAAAGAGACCCGGTGGTTCACAAATGTACCTTTTTATACGTACTGTAGGATGCCATTGCTTACTACTGAAAACAGTAATATATCCTTGGGGGGTGGGGTGATGAGTCTATGGAACTGAACTTTGGAATCTGGGTTTTTAAGACTCGATTGTAGGACACAGCCAGTGTGCCTTTTACGAAGGACCGCACAAGGGTTAATGAAGGACATTTAGTTTCATTGGCGGGACTTGAAGTCAGGTTTGGGTTAATTTTGTGTTACATGTTTTAATGTGGGCACATGCGGCTTATATACAGGTGCGGCTTGTGTATGTACAAAATCGGTTTTCCTCTTAGAATGAGGTGGGTGTGGCTAATAATCAGGTGCGCTCTATAGTCCGGAAATTACGGTAATAATTTTTTACTAATGAATTGAATAAATGTTTAATGAAGAAAAACACATTTATGTTATTTTCTAGCATATATTGATTTGATTTGATTTGATTTTGATTTGAATGATTTATTTCGAACATGTGCAAAGTGCAACAATAATCAATACAACAATAATAATAATAATAATAATAATAATAATAATAATGACATGTCCGAAAAGCAGTAGGATGAAGCATAAGCTTATTTAATTCTACCCCTTCTTCACTTCCCCAATAACCTAAATTCATCTTATAGTAATATAGTGCATAGTACAAAAAAGATGATAAATAAAATAATAACAATAACAATGATAACAATACCAATAATCAATACCTGAAGTACTAAACATAGACATATATACAAAAAACAAAAAAAACAAAAAAATGCGCAGATAGGAAAGTAGGTAACAAATAGAGTTTTTTTTGTTGTTTATTGTTTTCTTTTTTCCTTCCTTCTTCTTCTTCTCCCTTTCTTTTTTCTTCCTTTTTTTCTTTCCTTTTTCTAAGTTGTCTGCATTTTGTTCTTATTTTTTTATTTTATTTATTTTATTTTATTTTTCTATTCATTCACTTATTTTATTCATGTATTTATTTATTTATTTTTATATATCTTTTAACCCCACAGAGGGGGAGTCAACAGTGTTTCAGATCAGTACATATTCCAGTCTTGCAGACATATACTAGACTATTTAGTGCATGTGTGTGACCATCATCGGTCCTCCCCGAAAGCTGAGCAGACATCCCCCATTAGAACTCTCCCTTACAAGCCAGTGAGTGAAGTGCTACACCTCAGTGATGTGAGGAGGAAACAAAGGCTAGACAGGACGAACGGGGACAGAAACCAACAGGCGGTGCTATTGTAATTAAAGACTGTAAGGTGATGTGTTATTACCAACCACCAACTGTCCATCAATAAAAACAAATAAATAAATAAGTAGATCAGAAAAAGAGGAGAAAACCAAACCAGCACAAAAGGAGAATCAAAAAAAACAAAACAAAAACAAAAAACAAACAAAAAATTAAACAATCGGCACCAAGCACCACAACCATGGATGTCCTGATAGTACAAAATAGAATGTAATGTAATAGAATATTCCAGAAGAGGACACCAGTGCAGAAGAAAAGGAGTTTAGTGTAGAGATTGTGGAGAGATTACTATATTACTTTTTTAATATAAACATTTAACCATTAATAGATAATTGTTCAGTAATTTTCCAATGATAACAACCTAGAACACCCTCACATTTTAAACTCTGTTCACTGACTTCTATATTTAACTAATCTTTATTTCATAAATATTGTTATTGTGTTGTTTTTGTTGTGCTCTTCCCTCTGTGTTGTGACAAACTATACATATTTAAAACATGTGACATAAAACTGTCCCAGGTCAGCCGTGGGACGTTACCTCATAAGTGAACCCTCCATCGGTGCCGGCGTCCCAGGGGATGAGGTCTGTCTCCAGCCGCTGCACCCACCCACACTCCCTGGTGCACAGGTCCTCCCCCGAAAGACCCACGTTCCAGTCTGGACTGGGCCCCAGCATGGTGAGGAAGGACATGAGGTGACGACTGGAGTCCACGGAGAACTCTGCTGATGGAGCAGCTCGACTGGAGGTAAACAACAGGGAGAGGTAAACAACAGGGAGAATAAACAAGAAGAAGACGTAAACAACAGGGAGAGGTAAACAACAGGGGCAGGTAAACAACAGGGAGAGGTAAACAACAGGGACAGGTAAACAACAGGGACAGGTAAACAACAGGGAGAATAAACAAGAAGAAGAGGTAAACAACAGGGAGAGGTAAACAACAGGGAGAGGTAAACAACAGGGAGAATAAACAAGAAGAAGAGGTAAACAACAGGGAGAGGTAAACAACAGGGAGAATAAACAAGAAGAAGAGGTAAACAACAGGGAGAGGTAAACAACAGGGACAGGTAAACAACAGGGACAGGTAAACAACAGGGACAGGTAAACAACAGGGAGAGGTAAACAACAGGGAGAGGTAAACAACAGGGAGAGGTAATCAACAGGGAGAGGTAAACAACAGGGACAGGTAAACAACAGGGAGAGGTAAACAACAGGGAGAGGTAAACAACAGGGACAGGTAAACAACAGGGAGAGGTAAACAACAGGGAGAGGTAAACAACAGGGAGAGGTAAACAACAGGGAGAGGTAAACAACAGGGACAGGTAAACAACAGGGAGAGGTAAACAACAGGGAGAGGTAAACAACAGGGACAGGTAAACAACAGGGAGAGGTAAACAACAGGGAGAGGTAAACAACAGGGACAGGTAAACAACAGGGAGAGGTAAACAACAGGGACAGGTAAACAACAGGGAGAATAAACAAGAAGAAGAGGTAAACAACAGGGAGAGGTAAACAACAGGGAGAATAAACAAGAAGAAGAGGTAAACAACAGGGAGAGGTAAACAACAGGCAGAGGTAAACAACAGGGAGGAGTAAACAAGAAGAAGAGGTAAACAGGGAGAAGTAAACAACAGGGACAGGTAAACAACAGGGAGGATAAACAAGAAGAAGAGGTAAACAACAGGGAGAGGTAAACAACAGGGAGAGGTAAAAGTAGTAGTAGTAGTAATAGTCGTAGTAGTAGTAGTAGTAGTAGTAGTAGTAGTAGTAGTAGTTTTTTCGAGTTAAGCACCATGGACTGGAAGTAAAAGGGCGGGGCTTAACCTCCCCATTCATCATCAGCACTGCACTGCGTTACACTGTACTGTACTGTACTATATTGTACTGTACTGTACTGTAATGTACTGTACTGCACTGCACTTCACTGCATTACACTGTACTGTACTGTACTATATTGTACTGTACTGTACTGTACTATACTGTACTGTACTGCACTGCATTACACTGTACTGTACTGTACTGTACTATATTGTACTGTACTGTACTATATTGTACTGTACTGTACTGTACTATATTGTACTGTACTGTACTATATTGTACTGTACTGTACTGTACTATATTGTACTGTACTGTACTATATTGTACTGTACTGTACTGTACTATATTGTACTGTACTGTACTGTACTAATAATAATAAATTTTATTTGTAAAAATGCACTTTACATTTCGGGAGAAATCTCAAAGTGCTACAGAGAGCTGCTACACAGCAGCCAATAAAAACAATACATCAAACAAATAGATAAATAATCAAAAAGTAGCAGAGGTACAGACATCCATAATCCAAGATCAAAACAGAGACCCCGAAACCAGGGGGGCAGGGGAAGGGAGGGGGGTACTGCACTGCACTGCACTGCACTGTACTCAGTTCTACTGGTCACATGACGCAGGTGTAAAAAGCTCTTTCCTACTGAACCCATAATGAACTTTTGTTTCCATACGTCGTCGCTCACATTTCTATAAAACTTTATATATTCATTAGTTGAAGGAACATAAATGTATCTTTGTTAAACTGTTAGATTTAAACAGATGTGTAACAGAAGTGTGTTTGTGGATGTGAGTGATACTTACAGGTTGAGCGGCTGCCACGCCGGCCACTGAGCCTTAGTTTTAATCACCGTCAGTACCTCGTCTCCCTGAGGAATAAAAGAAACACAAGAAGCAATTTGTTACTAAATGGATGAGAGAGAAAAAAATAACACATTGACAGAGAAAAGGCTAAAATTGATAAATGGATATGAGTGAGGGGTGAGCGGTTTCATCCAAGGACTTTTCAAAGGTTTAAGAGCTGTACTTTATCAGGACACAATGGTTTAATGGCCGTCTGTCATTGTAGTAAAGAAGCATTAAGAACACTTTATGGACTGAAAAACACGTATGGGATGGAATTATTCAGGCCAGAGCGGCAGAACCAGTGCAGTCTTCAGGAGGCGGAGCTTAACCGTTCAGTCTGAAGGGGAACCTTCTGCTTTAATCACAGACTTTAGTATGTTTTCCCTTATTAATGTAACACAACCAATGAGTGACGAGACTATTGGAATCACTTTATGTGTTTGTGTGTGTGTGTGTGTGTGTGTGAATACTTGAGATATCACCATGAAATTGCATGGACATATACCTATAGATAATGCACATCAGATGCAATCATCCATTTGAGTGAAGGTCAAAGGTCAAGGTCATAATTAACAAAAAGGTCAAAATCACATTATGGGTTATAACTCAAGAACACAGAACTTTCAGATTGGTACCAAATGATGCGGAATGAAGATTTATACAATTCTCAAAATTGTTATCATCCACGACCAATAGTTTTTCAGATCTCTGGAGGTCAAAGGTGACATGTGTCCAAATTAACTTGTGTAACACTGTGTCAAACATAGACATATCACGCTATAACTTAATCAATACTGGATATATTATCATAATATTACACACACTGACACATATATACATATAATGAAATAATCAATATTGCAAAAGGTCAAAATTATTATTATTGGCTTTAATTCAACAACAGGTTGTCATAGAAACTGGAGATTGAAACAAAATAGGGGTGAAATTAGACATTCTCTGAATACTAGTTTCTATTTTACTAGTGGGGACCTTTATTTTTTTTATATTTAACCCTCGTGGGGACCTGAATTCTGGTCCCCATATTGTCAGAGGTCCCTATGGTGTGACTGTGTAATCATATCAATGTCCCCATAAATATAGAAATCCAAAGACACACACACACACACACACAGTTAGTTTGGAATCTGCCAAAGGAGGAAAAAAAATCCTTTTTTCTGGTTGACTGAAGGCTCCACAGTCGCCTTGAAAGCCTCGTCTCTTCCCTGGGGGAGTGTGGAGAAAACAACTGTGTGTGTGTGTGTGTGTGTGTGTGTGTGTGTGTGTTGTTGTGGATGAAAATAAGTTTCCATGTCAGTGTCCATGTCTAGTGTAGAGCAGCTCCAGGCTGTGGCGTCACCTCTGTTCATCCTCTCATCGACATGAAACCATAGAAACTGCGACGAAAACTGAGGAAGAGGACGAAAAAAACCCAAACAAACAGCCTCGAGTTTTCGAGGTTAAATCTGCTGCAACAAAAAAACCTCGATAAAATCAATATACTTCACAGGCCTATGATTGTGCTATATAATAATAATAATAATAAAAAATAAATAAGTAATAATAAAATAATAATAATAATAATAAAATAATAATAATAACAATAATAATAATAATAATTGATTATATTTGTATTGCACTTTTCAAGGCACCCAAAACGCTTCACATTATTGATCCATTATTCATTCACTCTCACATGCTCCCTCTGGTGGTGGTAAACTACATATGTGACCCACCACCACCAAACGAGGCATAAGTCGCGCTGAGCCGTTCAGAGCTACAGCCAAATTTAGGCTGGAAGGTGATTTGTTATTAGTGTTTACACCTTATCAAAAAACGGTACCTTAACACCTCTATGTTCACTTCCTGTGGTCATTACATTGAAATCCAATCAATAAAGGTGTTTATTGAGTCAATTATTTAAGCGGTGACAAAAGTTCAGGTATTGCTGAGCAAAGACAAAGACGACTTCCACCTCTTTTCGCCGAACAAAACGATCTCCGTTCCGTGGGTAAACACCCAAGTGTTTGGTACGAGGTAAAAGCTTATATTGAATGTTCTGTCCAATGGTGTAAGCCAAATGATTATAATACGTCACACTTCTGTCCTATTATTATAATATATAAAACTTCTGTGACATGTCCATCAGAGTGTCCTTTAACATCTGTCAACAATTTGTGTCAATCGGATACAAATTATTATGCGTTGCTAAGGACTTCCTACCCCAAAACAGTCCAAAACTTTAACGGACAATATCTAAAAATATGCAAATTGTAAAATATGTCCAAATGTGGATATTAAAATGACCATAACTTTGGTTCTACTTGTGATAGAAACATCATTTTTTCACCATCTTAAACCTTAGTTTCCACTCTACCAAGATACACACATAACTCTGTTTGGATTTACACACACTTATGCCTGGTTTACTGGTGGTGGGTCACATATGCGTCCACAGTTGTCGTGGGGCAGACTGATAGAAGCGTGCATGGGTGTTGCACCGGTGGGGGATGGGGGTGTTGCGACACCCCCACTTCTACAACCAGATGATGTCATAGCCTCCACCTTTTCCTCAGGTTATATATTGTATCGTTACTGAATCCAGGAAACAGACGCAGAGTTGGTCTCACCTACTTATTATCTTCTCAGATCATTTACTGACAGTAGGAGGAGCACGTTGGATGTTTTCAGTCGGCATAGGGAGGGGCAGGTTTTCATTCTTATTGTATTTCTGTCAAAAGTTTTGTTCTTCTTGGAATAAATGTTTAATTGAGGAAAAACACATTTGTGTTTTTATTTTCATTTAAATAAGTGTTAACCCTAACCCTAGAACACCCCCAAATTTAAATAGCTGCGACGCCCCTGGAAGCGAGGCAGCCATTTTACACCTACCACCACTGACCCCCACCAAACATTCATACTCATTCATACACCAGTGTGAGTGACACTGGAGGCAGGAGGGTCAAGTGTCTTCTTTAGTTGTTCCACCTTCATGGTTCAAAGCTCTTTACATTAGCCTCACATTCACCCATTCACACACTTTACATTAGCCTCACATTCACCCATTCACACACTTTACATTAGCCTCACATTCACCCATTCACACACTTTACATTAGCCTCACATTCACCCATTCACACACTTTACATTAGCCTCACATTCACTCATTCACACACTTTACATTAGCCTCACATTCACCCATTCACACACACTCATACACCAGTAGGTTCTAAGGTTATGTCAGTCCTACTGGGAGACTAAGGATTCAGTGTCTTTGTCTAAGGACACTTGGACATGTGGACAGCCAGAGTAGGGACGCGCACCGCCAACCCTTCGGTTAATGAATGACCCACTCTACCAACTGAACCATGGCCGCAAATATACGGAGTAAAAGTAAAAAATACCTAAAAAAAAACTACTAAAGTACAGTAATGAAGTACTTATATTTAAGGTCTGTTTACATGAGGATGACTGTGGCTAGAAATGATCAAATATTTGATCAGAAGTGTCTTTGTTTTACACAGGAATTGAGTTTTTACAGGTTGACACATTCCAGCTGCTCATTAAGTCGTTATTTTCTAGCTGTGACACTCATCTGATAAAGAAGAAAGAAACTGCAGGAGATACAGTGACTGAGGAGACAGAAAAAAAGCATCCACCATATTCAGCGTCCCCATGATGGAGGGTGTGGGGGTGAGGGTTCTGAGGAACAACCCTGGACCCCAAAGCATCTTGTGGGTGGACAACAAACAAAAGCGGGAAATAAAACAACCACAATGGTATGAAAATGACCCACATGTCTGATATGAAAATGACCCACACGTCCGGTATGAACATGACCCACATGTCCGGTATGAAAATGACCCACACGTCTGGTATGAAAATGACCCACACGTCTGGTATGAAAATGACCCACACGTCTGGTATGAAAATGACCCACATGTCTGGTATGAAAATGACCCACATGTCTGGTATGAAAATGACCCACATGTCTGGTATGAAAATGACCCACACGTCTGGTATGAAAATGACCCACACGTCTGGTATGAAAATGACCCACATGTCTGGTATGAAAATGACCCACATGTCTGGTATGAAAATGACCCACATGTCTGATATGAAAATGACCCACACGTCCGGTATGAACATGAC
>CM035788.1:50381035-50386035 GCA_020466265.1 Siphamia tubifer | reverse complement strand
GAAACACGGAGGTGGGTTATGTGTGTATTTTAATAAGAACTGGAGCAGAACTGCTGACATCAAAGACTCATGTTGTACACCTGATCTGGAGTTGCTGGCTGTGTCATTCAGACCCAAGTATACCCCTCGGGAATTCGGACAGCTGATTGTAGTGCTTGTTTACATCCCGCCCTCTGGCAACGTCACACGTGCGTCAGAGGCCATAGCTGCGTCGGTTCATCAGCTTGAATGTGCATCTCCAGATGCCCCTGTTCTGATTTTAGGGGATTTTAATGGCTGCAGGCTCACTAAGACACTTCCAACTTACCAACAATATGTCACATGCGCCACCAGAGGTGATAGTACAATCGATCTCTGCTATGGGAATGTGAAGAATGCATACAAAGCATACAAAAAACCACCTGTCAGCACTGCAGACCATAACGTCGTCCATCTGATCCCTGCCTACCGTACAAAACTGCAGAGAGAAGGCGTCACCAAGGAATTGGTGAAAAAGTGGGATGATACTGTGGCTGAGACTCTACAGGGCTGTTTCGACTGCACTGACTGGGAGGCCTTAATTCAGGGTTGCAGCCTTGATGAAGCCACTGAGGTGGTTACTCACTACATCACCTTTTGTGAGGATATGATTGTACCCACAAAAACTGTAAAGGTATTCTCCAACAACAAGCCATGGATTACTAAAGCCTTGAAATCAACTCTGAACGAAAAGAAAATAGCATTCAATTCAGGAAACAAGATTGAGTCTAAACTCATCCAAATTAGACTGAACAAAGAAATTAAGGCAGCTAAGAGAGGATACAAAGAGAGGGTTGAGAAACTCTTTCGGGAGGGTAAAGCCAAGGACGCCTGGCAGGGCGTTAAAACACTGGCCGGCCTCCCCAAGAACAACTCGGCATCCTCACCTACCATGGCTAAGGAATCGACCATCATGGCGGAGAACCTCAACAAGTTTTACTGCAGGTTCGACCAGCCCAATTATCACCCGGCGAGGGAAGAGCTCTCTGCTGAGCTAACTTCGATGCTATCTACTCAGGCAAACCTGAAGCTGCAGCAGGTGGAGGTGGAACTGATGCTCAGAAGGATTAAACCAGACAGAGCACCAGGACCTGACCGGATCTGCGGCCGGCTGCTGAAGGCCTGCAGTGGCCAGCTGGCTGGTGTTTTCTGCCATCTCTTCAACCGCTCCTTGTCTGAGCATTCAGTCCCCTCACTCTGGAAGTCATCAACCATTTGTCCCATAGCCAAAAAAAACAAACCCCTTTGTGATAACGACTACCGGCCCGTAGCATTAACATCCCTGGTCATGAAAGGGTTTGAGAGGCTCATCCTCTCCCAGCTCCAGGAGGAGACCAGTATGCATGCTGACCCTCTTCAGTTTGCCTACAAGCAGCATAGGGGAGTGGATGACGCCTTACTAACTCTGTTGCATAGCACTCACACCCATCTTGAGAAGCCCAAGTCATTTATTAGAATGGTCTTTGTCGACTTCTCCAGCGCTTTTAATACTGTGCAACCTCATCTGATGGGACGAAAACTGCTCCAGGCAGCTGTCAATCCGCATCTGATTCTCTGGATCCTCTCTTTCCTGACCGATAGACACCAGAGGGTCCGGGTCAATGGCTACTTCAGCTCATCCAGAACAATCTCCACAGGAGTCCCTCAAGGCTCTGTTATCTCACCAGTACTGTACACACTATACACAAATGACTGTAAGAGCACTGACCCAGGTTTCACATACATCAAATATTCTGATGACACTGTAATCATTGACACCACCAACTCCCAGGGAGACCTACAGAATGAGATGGACAGTTTTGCAGAATGGTGTAGGAAGAACTGCCTTGAGCTCAATCCCTCTAAAACTAAAGAACTGGTTGTGGACTTTCGCAGAGACCCCCCCATCATCCCCACCCTGTCTGTCAACAACCAGGCGTTAGATAGAGTTGAGTCCTTTAAATATCTTGGGACAATTATTGATCACAAACTCAACTTCCAACCAAACTGTGAATACATATTTTCCAAATGTCAACAGCGTCTCTTTTTCCTAAGGAAACTCCGCAAACTTCAGGCTCATCAGTCAGTTTTAACAGCCTTTTACAAATGTTTCATCGAATCAATTATCACCTTCAACATCACAGCTTGGTTCGGGTCTCTATCCATCATTCATCGCAATCCACTAAACAAAATAATAACAATGAGCAGTAAAATAATTGGACTGGAGCAAGAACCACTCATCAGCATCTATAACAGAAGGACAAAACTTAAAGGATCCCAGATAGCCTCAGACACCACTCACACACTACACAGCCAATACAGTCTGCTCCCCTCAGGTCACAGATACAGGTCACTCATGTTTAAGACCAACAGAGCCATGTCCAGTTTCGTGCCTACATCTGTTAGACTTATGAATGGCTGAGCCATCTTAATCATCCTATCACCATCTTTTTAAGAACATATCTGTTCTTTTATTCTACATTTTTTAAAATCTTTTTATCTATTATTTATGGCAGGCGTTGTGTGTATTGTATGTATGTATACTGTCTGTGATTATTATGTGACTTATATGTGCAACATATGCTCTGGCACAAATGAAGTTCCTAACGGAAAAATAAAGTTCTTGAATTGAATTGAATTGAAAGTACTCTGGATCATAAAGTACTCTGGATCATAAAATACTCTGGATTATAAAATACTCTGGATTATAAAGTACTCTGGATCATAAAGTACTCTGGATTATAAAGTACTCTGGATCATAAAGTACTCTGGATCATAAAGTACTCTGGATCATAAAGTACTCTGGATTATAAAGTACTCTGGATCATAAAGTACTCTGGATCATAAAGTACTCTGGATCATAAAGTACTCTGGATCATAAAGTACTCTGGATCATAAAATACTCTGGATTATAAAGTAATCTGGATCATAAAGTACTCTGGATCATAAAATACTCTGGATTATAAAGTACTCTGGATTATAAAGTACTCTGGATCATAAAGTACTCTGGATCATAAAGTACTCTGGATCATAAAGTACTCTGGATCATAAAATACTCTGGGTTATAAAGTAATCTGGATCATAAAGTGCTCTGGATCATAAAATACTCTGGATTATAAAGTACTCTGGATTATAAAGTACTCTGGATTATAAAGTACTCTGGATCATAAAGTACTCAGGATCATAAAGTACTCTGGATCCTAAAGTACTCTGGATCATAAAGTACTCTGGATCATAAAGTACTCTGGATCATAAAATACTCTGGATTATAAAGTACTCTGGATCATAAAGTACTCTGGATCATAAAGTACTCTGGATTATAAAGTACTCTGGATCATAAAGTACTCTGGATTATAAAGTACTCTGGATCATGAAGTACTCTGGATCATAAAGTACTCTGGATTATAAAGTACTCTGGATCATAAAGTACTCTGGATCATAAAGTACTCTGGATCATAAAGTACTCTGGATCATAAAGTACTCTGGATCATAAAATACTCTGGATCATAAAGTACTCTGGATCATAAAGTACTCTGGATCATAAAATACTCTGGATTATAAAGTAATCTGGATCATAAAGTACTCTGGATCATAAAATACTCTGGATTATAAAGTACTCTGGATTATAAAGTACTCTGGATCATAAAGTACTCTGGATCATAAAGTACTCTGGATCATAAAGTACTCTGGATCATAAAATACTCTGGGTTATAAAGTAATCTGGATCATAAAGTACTCTGGATTATAAAGTACTCTGGATTATAAAGTACTCTGGATTATAAAGTACTCTGGATCATAAAGTACTCAGGATCATAAAGTACTCTGGATCATCCTAAAGTACTCTGGATCATAAAGTACTCTGGATCATAAAGTACTCTGGATCATAAAATACTCTGGATTATAAAGTACTCTGGATTATAAAGTACTCTGGATCATAAAGTACTCTGGATTATAAAGTACTCTGGATCATAAAGTACTCTGGATTATAAAGTACTCTGGATCCTAAAGTACTCTGGATCATAAAGTACTCTGGATTATAAAGTACTCTGGATCATAAAGTACTCTGGATCATAAAGTACTCTGGATTATAAAGTACTCTGGATTATAAAGTACTCTGGATCATAAAGTACTCTGGATCATAAAATACTCTGGATTATAAAGTAATCTGGATCATAAAGTACTCTGGATCATAAAATACTCTGGATTATAAAGTACTCTGGATCATAAAGTACTCTGGATCATAAAGTACTCTGGATCATAAAATACTCTGGGTTATAAAGTAATCTGGATCATAAAGTACTCTGGATTATAAAGTACTCTGGATTATAAAGTACTCTGGATTATAAAGTACTCTGGATCATAAAGTACTCAGGATCATAAAGTACTCTGGATCCTAAAGTACTCTGGATCCTAAAGTACTCTGGATCATAAAGTACTCTGGATCATAAAGTACTCTGGATCATAAAATACTCTGGATTATAAAGTACTCTGGATTATAAAGTACTCTGGATCATAAAGTACTCTGGATTATAAAGTACTCTGGATCATAAAGTACTCTGGATTATAAAGTACTCTGGATCCTAAAGTACTCTGGATCATAAAGTACTCTGGATCATAAAGTACTCTGGATCATAAAATACTCTGGATTATAAAGTACTCTGGATCATAAAGTACTCTGGATTATAAAGTACTCTGGATTATAAAGTACTCTGGATCATAAAGTACTCTGGATCATAAAGTACTCTGGATTATAAAGTACTCTGGATTATAAAGTACTCTGGATCATAAAGTACTCTGGATCATAAAGTACTCTGGATTATAAAGTACTCTGGATTATAAAGTACTCTGGATCATAAAGTACTCTGGATCATAAAGTACTCTGGATTATAAAGTACTCTGGATTATAAAGTACTCTGGATTATAAAGTACTCTGGATCATAAAGTACTCTGGATTATAAAGTACCCTGGATCATAAAGTACTCTGGATATTACTACACAGGTGG
>CM035788.1:50366035-50373535 GCA_020466265.1 Siphamia tubifer | reverse complement strand
AATGGCAGAAAGGAGGGGGAGCAGAGAGAGAGGGGGGGGGGGTGACCAGGGTTGTGGGAGAGGCAAGTGGAGGACTTTGACTTCTGGATGAGGTTGGTTATTTCAGAGGGACTGGGGAGAGGAGGAGGGTCCGAGCAGAGGTGCTGGAGAATGGAGTTGATTTTATTATTGAAAAAAAGTAGCAAAGAATTACGGGGGGGGGGGGTTTAGGTTCATGTGTGTTTTGTGAGTCCAGTTTTTTTACAGAGCTTTTCCAATTGTTGTCCTTTTGTTTTTAACGTCTAGAGTTCTGGGGTGAACCGTGGTGTAGAAGACGAAAAAGAGACAGTTTTCAGTGGGGCAAAGGCGTTGAAAATATTTTATAGACCAGTGTCCGGGACAGAAATACTGGAGAAGAGAGGGTGAGGAACAGCGATGTTCAGGGGGTGGTACCGGACCGGCGGTGGTACCGGACCGGCGGTGGTGGAGGTATGGGCAATTGCCAGTGGATCCAGAGAAGCTCTGGGACGTACCCTGGAGCGGTTCTGTCATCTGGTACCGACAGCAGTCCACATGTTGTAATTCAAGACAGGGTGAGTGCATTATCCTGCAGCAGGTAAAGTGGTGTTGACTCGTCAGCACATGAAACACAGCTGGGTCAGTAGTAAAAACACAGACTGCTCCCAAAAAGAACACCATAGTCCACACAGGTCACACTGAGGACCATGAAAAAGAGAGAGAGAGAGAGCAGCCGGAGAGCAGCAGCAGCCAGACACGCCAGTATAGTATAGTATAGTATAGTACAGTACAGTACAGTATAGTATAGTATAGTATAGTATAGTATAGTATAGTACAGTACAGTACAGTATAGTACAGTATAGTACAGTACAGTACAGTACAGTATAGTATAGTATAGTATAGTACAGTACAGTACAGTACAGTATAGTATAGTACAGTACAGTATAGTATAGTATAGTATAGTATAGTATAGTATAGTATAGTACAGTACAGTACAGTACAGTATAGTACAGTATAGTATAGTATAGTATAGTATAGTATAGTACGGTACAGTACAGTAAAGTATCATATAGTATCATATACTATAGTATAGTATAGTATTGTATAGTGCAGTACAGTACAGTATTATATAGTATAGTATATGTAGAGGCTTGAAAATAGTTATGTTTATGTAAAAGGTGTTTAAAAGTCACTTGGATGAAAAACAGGTACCCCTACAATTTTTATTTTATTCTTTAATTGGTTATTTTTCATTAAATAATTTGTGATGCATCTGGTTCCATTATAACTCATTTGGGTTAAGTGCAGTTCCTCACGCCGACCAATAGATGGCGCATACCGCACATGATAGAGAATAGATTCACGCACCAGAGGAAGAACAATAAACTCCTCTACGTATGAAGTAACAGCACGAAACATGTGCGCTGTCTATTCTTCTATCACAGGTTGGTAAACACTTAGAATACAAGAGTACAATATAAACTGTAAGAGTCCTAAGATGTCCGAGATTATGTTGTGAGAAGTGTGAAACGAGAGACGGGTTTTGTAAAAGTATTTCTGTTAATTCATGTCGTGTTGTATAAGCTAACCTGCTAAAGCTAACGGTCAAATGTACGGAACATGTGGCAGGGGTGAAGTCCGCCCAGACGTCAGGAACCATTCGATTACTTTATTCAAAAACATTTATGAAACGGTTTTCGTACAATATGGCAATGACTGGTTTTATGTGTCACCAAATGTGCATATTGTGGGTTTATTCCCAAGTATCAGAAGTGCTATTGTAAAACTATTAAATACAGTGTGGTCATGTTAATGTCATTGTTGAGAACAGTGCCACATACTGGACACTTACAACAGTGCTCTATATAATTAATTGAAATGTTTATTCATGATTTGTTATTAAAATATAAATATGTGTATAGGATAAAAACTATATATGTATAAGACAGTTTTAAACAGACTCATTTCATGTTAAAGCTGTGTGAAAAAACATTTAAAAAATGAGTTAATGTCACATTGAAATTGTGATAAATATGATTTCATGATTTTATTTTTGTTGACAAATTTTGTATTTTGTTTAAAAGAAATGTATTGAAAAGTAACAAAGAGACTATGCACACTGATGGTTAACTTTAGTCAGTCGATGTTGAAAATTCCTAAAGGTGCAAGAACAATAAACTCCTCTACGTGTGAAGTAACAGCACGAAACATGTGCGCTGTCTATTCTTCTATCACAGGAGTGCTAACATCACATTCACGTTGACTCCTCCTGGACCACAACCCAGGGGAGCAACATATAGTATAGTATAGTATAGTAATGCACAGTACAGTATTATCTTGTCTCTGCAGTATATTAGAACAGAAATACACTACAGTACTCTAGTGTACTGTAGTGTACCATAGTGTACTCTAGTGTACTATAGTGTACTGTAGTATACTGTAGTGTACTCTAGTGTACTGTAGTATACTGCAGTGTACTCTAGTGTACTGTAGTGAACTTTAGTGTACCCTTGTGTACTATGTGTACTGTAATATACTGTAGTGTACTATTGTTGTGTTTCTTGTTCGGTAATATATATAGAAGACACGACACAGCAGATCCAGTTCGTAACAGGACTTTTTACTAGCAACATGAAACGGTAGGGATCAATGCGCAGTACATACAACGGTCAGTGGGTGGAGCTAAGACACCAGTTACCAAGCAGAATCATGTACCCTTAACCAATCATCTATGAGATATACTTGTAAATGATATTATAATAAATCAACGTATAAACAATAGTAATCATGTAATAATAATCTTATATAGAATATAAAATATATATTCTATCAGAATATTACAACTATAGTGTACTATAGTGTACTCTAGTGTACTGTAGTGTACTCTAGTGTACTGTAGTATACTATAGTGTACTCTAGTGTACTGTAGTGTACTGTAGTGTACTCTAGTGTACTGTAGTGTACTCTAGTTTACTGTAGTGTACTCTAGTGTACTGTAGTATACTATAGTGTACTCTAGTGTACTCTAGTGTACTGTAGTGTACTCTAGTGTACTGTAGTGTACTCTAGTGTACTGTAGTATACTCTAGTGTACTATAGTGTACTCTAGTGTAATTTTCTGAGCAGAGCTGAAGGTTCTCACCACTGAACTGACCTGACATAAATAATTCAACCTACACTTTTCTAAAAACAGTTACAGAAACCTTACAAACCAGACAGATTTGGGTCCTTAAAGGTTGGACAGCAGGCGTCCAGTCGTCCAGTCATTCAGTCGTTCAGTCATCCAGTCGTTCAGTCGTCGTCCAGTCCTCCAGTTGTCCAGTCGGCCAGACATCTAGTCATCCTCCCAAACCTCCATCTCCCAGGATGCAACAGGAATTATGTCCTGCTGCTGGGATGGAAATGACACACCTATATACAACACCTATATATACATTAGATTAATAACATAATATATGTTATATACTGTTATATAAAACATCTATATGCTCATTCACACAGGACTTGAATTATCACTGGACATCTGTCTTTGGTCCAAACACAGGAAGTAATTTGTGGCACAATTATTACTGAGCAAATCATAGACATGGTGCATTCGTACGGGACTAAGAACTCAGACATTCTCTGTCATTATTCAGAATTACCAGTGGTCCATCGGTAATACTGATCTGTCATCAGGTCGTTAGACAACAACACAACTGTGCTACACGCCGCTAACAATTTCAGTCTGTTCTCACTTCAACTGAACACTGCACCAATTTGAATGACTGTATTTATTTATTCATTTATTTCTCCATTTACTTTTTTACTCTGTGACGCAATTGAATTAAATGAATTATTGAATTCATATCAGAATAAACCAGTGACTTTATTCTGAATTCAGTTTAATAGTGAATTATTACTTTCAACTAGAATTAAGTGTTTATTCTGATGTAAACGGGAATAAAAACTAATAATAAAAGTCAGTGTTTTAATTCTAACTGCAGGTGTTTCTTTCACAAAGACAACATTCTTTTATCTGGATCCAAGCTGTTGAAGAACAGCTGGAGGTTTCATTTGCAGAAGGATTTTTCCGCTGTTTTCAGCTAAATCACCTCAGAATGGTAAAAGGTCAAGTATGCTGAAGTGACAAGAGCAGAAGAGGAAATGAAGGGGGGGGGGTAATATGAAAAGCAAATGTGAGTGCATTTAAAGTCACAGGTTTTTTCCAGACAGATGAAGTGACTCGTCCTCTCCTTTAATAGAAGGTGTTGAATTAAATTAAAATGGAATATTCTACTATGATGTGACTTTAATTAGAAAATGTGAGGTTGTTTACGACTAATGTGTTGTGGAAGTGGATGAAATGGAGGAAAGGAGCAGAAAGAAGGACTATAAGGTGCATGAAGTAAAGTCAAAATTATGAGATATAATGTCAGACTTATAGGAATAAAAAAAAAACCTGAGATAAAAAAACCTGAGATAAAAAGTAAAAAAAAAAACATGAGAAAAATCTGTCAAAATTCCAAGTCACTAAGCACAACCAGAATTAATCCATATACAGTATGAGTGGTTTTTGGAGACAATTAAATCCTGTTTTCAGCTAAATCACCTCAGAATAGTAAAAGGTCAAGTATGCTGAAGTGACAAGAGCAGAAGAGGAAATGAAGGGGGGGGGGGGGGGGGGGGGTGCATGTGAGTGCATTTAAAGTCACAGGTTTTTTCCAGACAGATGAAGTGACTCGTTCTCTCCTTTAATAGAAGGTGTGGAATTAAATTACATTAAAATGGAATATTCTACTATGATGTGACTTTAATTATTATTAATTATTATTATTAGCAGGACCACCAGAGCTCTCTCTCTCTCTCTCTCTCTCCCTCTCTCTCTCTCTCTCTCTCTCTCTCCTGGGTCACAGTATATATTTTTACATTATTTTTTACTTTTATTTTACTTCATTTAAATCATTGTAATCACAACTATGATATTTTAGTAGATTTTATCATAATTTATAGTTAATATTTATTACATATTTATTTATTTACATGACAAATACAGGTCAACTCAACTAGTATTCCCAGAATGTTTAACCCCGCCCTATTTTGTTCTATGACAACGTGTTCTTGAATTTTTGTAGCCTAGCCGCGCTAGCCTCCGCTAGTTACGCGCGATTCAACTTTTGGCTAGATTTCCCTGAAACTGGCCGACCAATCACCAATCAACATAACAAAGTGACGATTGGGAGAGAAACAATTAACTTCTGTAACAATGTTTGTATTTTATCACATTACTTTCAAGTTTTATCATGTGATTTTGTCTTTTCATCACATTATTTTGACATTTTATCACATTTTGTCTTTTTATCGTGTGATTTTGACGTTTTAACGCATTATTTTGATGTTTAATATTCTTTGGTGATTTGGGCCCCGTCCCATTTGTCCCCCTTAAAACTTCCACTTGGTTTTAAGTGCCCTAAAAAGTAAATTCCACTCATCAAGGGGAAATAATTCCCCCTGAAAATGGGACACCACTCGCCAAGTGAACGTAACAAACGTGCTCACGTCACACGCTGACAAGTCTACCCCGCCAAATATGAAACCACCCCTCCGCTGACTACTATTTACACGGAGGACAAATGGCGGTCCCAGCTGTGTTGCCTGTTGTGTTGGTTCTGTTTATTTACCTTCGGGATGCGCAGAGAAGAAATGCGGCAAACAGAAGACGCATTCGCCGTCTACTTTGCCTTTCAGTCTTGTCTCAGGTATGTTGATTTATTTAAATATTTGGATGTATTTTTTCTTCAATAGTTGGCGATTTATAACATTAACGTTAGCATTACCGCTAGCTTGACAAGGTAACATTACCGGTCATAGCTTCTGTGTGGTAAACTCACTGTCGGCTCGCTGAGCTCGCAGTGCATCATGGGTAATTTCATCTTCCACTCAAAACGAAGTCCGCAACCAACCTCACTACATTTTGAGGGTTGATTTTAAGGGCAAAATCCCACTCCCACTTGCTCCCCTAGGTAATGGGACACCCTACCCCTACACATGAACTCGCAAAATCTAGGGTTAGGGGAAATTTTAGGGTTAGGGGAGAAATGGGACAGGGCCTTTGACTTTTTATGGAGGTGAAAAGTGTGACACTGTTTGATGTTGTTAGGGTACTGGATATATTATCATAATATTCCACGCAGTGACACATATATACAAATAACCAAATTATCACTATCGCAAAAGGTCAAAGTTGCATTTGGCAGAAAGGTCAAAATCACATTATTGGCTCTAATTCAAGAACAGGTTGTCATAGAAATTTGAGAAAATTTCTATGACAAATTTGAGGCACAAAATAGAGGCGACATTAGACACTTTTTACTTTTACTTGATCTGCAAAAGAATTGTTGATTTATCAGCGTTTACTCTTCAACATACAGGTTTAGTTCAAATGTTGCCTGGGGGGGGGGGGTACTGGTGGATACATGATGGGATTGTGATTATCGATGACAGATGTGGGTGGAGGTGACGCTCGGCCGTCATTAATTCTGAACAGAACCGCGGTCGACACAAACGACAGGTGCACGTGTTTGCGCGGTCGTGTTCATCTTTGACTTTTAAGGAATATAAATTCACAATTAGTGACGAAGAGAAGAGCAAACAGACAAACTAATGTGGAAGAACAACAAACACACACAGGAACTGAACTCCACCGTCACACACCATCAATATTTACTGCAGAAAACACAGATAACGGTGTGTACAGTCACTGATGGGGACAAACATTCAACTCTGGTTACAGTTAGAAAATATGACATTTACTGCCACAGGAACTGTTTAGTCCCTTATGAAACTAAAATATACGTTAATGTATTGAAAAATATCATGTATTATATTCAAACATATATAGAAAAGTAGTGCATATATGATCTAGTATACTGTAATATATTGATTTGATCATATATCGACAAATATAAAACATATAAAAACCTATAGTTTTACACGTAGTTTTAATGAAAATACTTCCTTCCACATATATTGTGAAGTGTATTAATAACTGTAATACACTTCACAATATGTACCATATTTTCTGGACTATAAGCTGCTACTTTTTTTAAATATGTTTTAAACCATGAGGTTTATACAAAGGTGCAGATGTTCTGTGGACTTTTCTTCCACCACTAGGGGCGCTATAACCAGGGTTAGAATCAAAACTACTAAGAACAATCAATGCAAAGAAGAATACCTACGTTTTCTTTAGCAGACAGAACACGGACGACAAATGATCAACTGTTAATTATTTTTAAATCCTCAGCCCTTCATCATCATCATCATCATCATCATCATCAGACAGATGAGGTTGTTCAATTGTGACACAGAAGAAGACGACTTCCTGGGTTTGAGTGAAGATAATTAAAGTGATTTAAAACACTGGATAAATGAAGATAAATACAGTAAATACTAGTTATTTTTCTCTTGGTTCAGTTCAGTTTTATTCAGTAAAGTTGTTGTCGTGTTAAAAGTCACTGTTAG
>CM035788.1:50351035-50361035 GCA_020466265.1 Siphamia tubifer | reverse complement strand
TGTCAGTATAATGTCTCACAGCTGCAGAATTAAGGTTAAAAGGATAAAATATTCCATTTGTTTGTTTAAATGTGACCCACCACCACCAAACCAGGCATAAGTCGCGCTGAGCCGTTCAGAGCTACAGCCAAATTTAGGCTGGAAGGTGATTTGTTATTAGTGTTTACACCTTATCAAAAAACGGTACCTTAACACCTCTATGTTCACTTCCTGTGGTCATTACATTGAAATCCAATCAATAAAGGTGTTTATTGAGTCAATTATTTAAGCGGTGACAAAAGTTCAGGTATTGCTGAGCAAAGACAAAGACGACTTCCACCTCTTTTCGCCGAACAAAACGATCTCCGTTCCGTGGGTAAACACCCAAGTGTTTGGTACGAGGTAAAAGCTTATATTGAATGTTCTGTCCAATGGTGTAAGCCAAATGATTATAATACGTCACACTTCTGTCCTATTATTATAATATATAAAACTTCTGTGACATGTCCATCAGAGTGTCCTTTAACATCTGTCAACAATTTGTGTCAATCGAATACAAATTATTATGCGTTGCTAAGGACTTCCTACCCCAAAACAGTCCAAAACTTTAACGGACAATATCTAAAAATATGCAAATTGTAAAATATGTCCAAATGTGGATATTAAAATGACCATAACTTTGGTTCTACTTGTGATAGAAACATCATTTTTTCACCATCTTAAACCTTAGTTTCCACTCTACCAAGATACACACATAACTCTGTTTGGATTTACACACACTTATGCCTGGTTTACTGGTGGGGGGTCACATATGTTGATGATATGGATTTGATTAAAGAAAAAAAAAACCTGAAACAGGAGGAGGTGTAAACATGTGGATGAATTCACCAACAGTGAGTGACCGACCAGCTGATATGAAGGCAGAGCAGAAGCACATGACTGCTTCTATAAACAAACACTGTTGTGTCAGAACATCTTCATTCAACGTGAGGTCAAGTAGACGGTCGCTTAGAGCCACGGTTCTCAAACTGGGGTCCGTGGACCCCTAGGGGGACGTGGCGCATGTCCAGGGGGTACGCGAAATTATTCACGGTTTTGTTTTTTTGTTTGTTTTGTTTTTTGCTGTTTTATTTTGAAATGCGGAAGTTTTATTTTGTAGCGAGCGGGCGGAAGTAACAGCGCTGTTTGACGCCAGCTTGACTAAATTGAGACGGAGCGAGTCACAGGCTATTTTTAGCCACCCTGCAGCGAACATGGATCGATTTTTGTGTCCGCCAAGTTCCTCAAGAAGTGGTAAAAGAAATGACAATGAAAATGACAATGACAAAAACAAACGCCCTAACCCTAAAAAGAGAAAGTACATTGATAGTTATATTGAGTTTGACAAGATCATCCCTCTCATTAAGTCTCTGTCTGTCTGTCTGTCTGTCTGTCTGTCTGTCTGTCTGTCTGTCTGTCTGTCTGTCTGTCTGTCTGTCTGTCACACACACACACGGTTTTGTGTGTCTTTTGTTCCGTTTATTATTTTAAAATTATTTAAAATTGTTGTTTCTGAAGTGTTCATTTATATTATAATACCTGAAAATGTGGCTGGTTTGCACAAAAGCACTATTAAAAAAGGTTATCATTGTTTCATAATAATCATTGTTGAAGTGGTGTTTTATCATTTTCAGTATCGCCAGGATGAGGGGGGACATGGAAAAATTTCACCCCTCCAAGGGGGACCTGGGCCAAAAAAGTTTGAGAACCCCTGGCTTAGAGCATCTACCTGATGAAACTCATGTCTGGGAAGGGTTTAACCCTTTAACCCCTAATGCAGGGGTCTCTAACATGTGGCCCAGGGGCCAAATGTGGCCCAATAAAAGTTCCAACGTGGCCTGAGAGATTCATTTGTAAAGTGCAAAAATTCCACATTCAAAGCTGTGGAAGTGATTTTAGTTCTAGTTCTACATACAGACTGATATGATCTATGGTCAAATAAGAACAGAAGAAGCTACAAAAAATAATGAATAAATATAATGAATATTTTTTACTCAATTTGATGAATAGACTTCATTCCCATTTGTAAATGATCTGCACTTACATAGTTGATTGTTCAAAACTCTTTACATTAGCTCATGGTCACTCATGGTTTTCTAAGGTCAAAGGTCAGTCCTACTGGGGGTCAGAGTTGAATGTCTCGCCAAAGGACACTTCGACATGTAGACAGCCAGAGCTGGGATGCAAACTGCCAACCTCTCAGTCATTGGGTGACCCACTCTATCAACTGGGCCACAGCTTATCCAGAGTGAAAATGGTTCTCAAATGGGGGTATGTGTACCCCTGGCGGTACGTGGAGGTACTGCAGGGGGTACATGAAGCTTTTCAAAATTCTTTTAAAAAAATAAGTACTGTATTTTCTGCACTATAAGGTGTATTAAGTGAAGTCAAAATCATGAAATAAAAGTCAAAATTGTGAAATAATACACACACACACCCACACACACACAGTGATTACAATAACTATTAAGGCCCCGTCCCATTTGTCCCCCTTAGAAACTTCCACTTGGTTTTAAGTGCCCTAAAAAGTAAATTCCACTCATCAAGGGGAAATAATTCCCCCTGAAAATGGGACACCACTCACCAAGTGAACGTAACAAACGTGCTCACCGTCACACGCTGACAAGTCTACCCCCGCCAAATATGAAACCCACCCTCCACGAGACTGACAGCAGCTGACTACTATTTACACGGAGGACAAATGGCGGTCCCAGCTGTGTTGCCTGTTGTGTTGGTTCTGTTTATTTACCTTCGGGATGCGCAGAGAAGAAATGCGGCAAACAGAAGACGCATTCGCCGTCTACTTTGCCTTTCAGTCTTGTCTCAGGTATGTTGATTTATTCAAATATTTGGATGTATTTTTTCTTCAATAGTTGGCGATTTATAACATTAACGTTAGCATTACCGCTAGCTTGACAAGATAACATTACCCAGGTCATAGCCTCTGTGTGGTAAACTCACTGTCGGCTCGCTGAGCTCGCAGTGTATCATGGGTAATTTCATCTTCCACTCAAAAACGAAGTCCGCAACCAACCTCACTACCATTTTGAGGGTTGATTTTAAGGGCAAAATCGGCACCTTCCCACTTGCTCCCCTAGGTAATGGGAACACCCTACCCCCTACACATGAACGTGCAAAATCTAGGGTTAGGGGAAATTTTAGGGTTAGGGGGGAGAAATGGGACAGGGCCTAACCAATATGTTGGGGAGATATTAATAATAAAATACTGGACAATGTTTTGAAAAAGAATGCAATGTAACCATGAATTTCCAGAGCGTCTAACTCTACTCGACAATCGACTGTGTGGGTCTTCCCCTCCTAAACGTGTCTTATAAATACAGAGGGACATGACTTGACACATGCTGTCAAAACAGAGTGGACCACTTTTGGTCCACGGGCCTTATGTTCCCCACCGCTGGTCTGTGGTCTGTACATGTAACTGACAGAGCGTGGGTAGAGAGCGGCTAACGAGCTGCAGGTGAAAACATTTGCAGGTATTTTCAGACGCGTGTCACCGAGACGTTTGTCTGTGGAGAATGAAGACGTGTGACGGCTCGACAAAAAACATCCTGGACGGTAGTGTGGGTTTGTGAACACGCTGGAGAGAACGTCAGCGTACATGACTGGGTGTCACTGCCTTCAGTCTTTATCTGACAGGTGTCAGCAGAGTGGAAGAAAGAGGAGAGAGAGAATGAAGAGCACTGGTGTTGTCCTTCTGCTCTGCTACAAACACCAATAAATACACATTCAAGCTGTGTGTGTGTGTGTTCCTGTCTTTATGGGGACATTAAAAGGATAGTTGGGGATTTTTCAGATGAATGTGTATGTCATTAGCATCTTTACTCTGGTGCACCCACAGTGACTTCACACTACCAAACAACTGATGAAAGTAGTTTGATAAGGCACACAGAAAAAAAAAAATCTGTAAAATAAAGAAAAATGAACACAATTATTCAGTAAAATTAACAAAAAAAATCTGTTAAAATTAATAAAAGTTAGCAAAATTATTCAGTGAAATGAACTACACTGACCAAAAATATTAAGGAAAAGGAACTAATATGACCACACCATGGGGTGTGGTCACCATGGGGACCTCTGACACTATGGGGACTGAAATTCAGGTCCCCATGAGGGTTAAATATAAATAAAGGTCCCCACTAGTAAAATAGAAATGATGTGGCCCTATAAATACATGAATTTGTTTTTTTTCTCAGAAGTCCCCATAAAGCACACAGGGAAACAGGTGTAAAGTGAAACATGTGTTTTTCAAAGGTTTGAAGATGTGTAGAAGTAGTTATTTTTATGTATGTTTTTAAATTATTGTTTTTGTATTTTGTCATTCATATTTTATATTTAATTATTTTTTTATCTAATAATTTTATTTAGTTATTTATTCTTATTTTTAAAATTATTATTGTATTTATTCATTAATTTTTACTATTCATTTATTTTAAAGTTAATTCAATTAAAATATATATATATATATAGTATATATATATATATATTATATATATATATATATATACTATATATATATAGTATATATATATAATTATTATTTTTATAGAATAAAAAAAAAAAAAGATGACATTTTTTCATTCACTACCCAATGGCTACTTCATTACAAACTTGGTCCTCATGAGACATGGAAATGTGTGTGTATGGTGTGTGTGTGTGTGGTGTGTGTGTCTTCCCCTCTCTATCAGTATGTCTGCAACATATTTCCTGTGAAATGTTCTGAGTTGAGAGATGAAAGTGATGGATACCCCCCCCCCCCCCCCCACACACCACACACACACACACACAGCATGACTGAAATAAGGTCTTTCGAAAATTGGAAACAAAAAAAGGCATAACACACCCCTCCCTTTGCAGGCCTTTTCCCCTCTTAATGAATTTAACCACTTTTATTTTAGGGGCTTTTGTCTAGATTTCCTGAAACTGGTCGACCAATCACAGTGAAGTATAGAGTCAGAGGGCGGGCCTAACAAAGTGACGCTGCAATGATTGGTAGAGAAACAAGTGTAAACAACCATAGAAGAAGAACAACAACAGGTGTAGATTTCCTTTTATCACAGATGAGTGAAGAATGTGAGAAAACATCAACAATCTTTAAATTCTTTTTTACAGAAGCGGACAACAGTCGTTCAGCTCCATAATCCACCATTTTGTTTAGTCATTCCTAACTTTCTCCAGACTCCTACGTCAACTTTCCGGCGCTCTAACTACGTCATCCTAAAGATTACACTGATTGGTTGTAGTACCGTCCTATTGCATACAGAGGGATTTGAAAGACAACCTTTTAGCCCCGCCTCCTCTGACTATGAAGCACCACTAGACCCATACATGAATGAATAGGGCGTGGCTAGGCTATGCTAGGCTATGCTAGGCTATGCTAGGCTATGCTAGGCTACTGAAAATATAGAGGAGGAAAAGTTTCTACAAAGTACAGATGCAATGAAGCTAACGTTTGTAGTTGTTTTGCTTAAACAAGAGAAAAGCAGACAGTAACCATGGTAACCAATAATGGTTAGCCTGCCTGTTCAAGTTGTCTAATATAAAAAACAATCTCCTCCCCTCTCGCCCCCACCTGGGCGGTGTCTCCTTCAGACTCAGGTCCTCTACCAGAGGCCCCTCCCACCTGGGCGGTGTCTCCTTCAGACTCGGGTCCTCTACCAGAGGCCCCTCCCACCTGGGCGGTATCTCCTTCAGACTCGGGTCCTCTACCAGAGGCCCCTCCCACCTGGGCGGCTATCTCCTTCAGACTCGGGTCCTCTACCAGAGGCCCCCTCCCACCTGGGCGGTGTCCTCCTTCAGACTCGGGTCCTCCACCAGAGGCCCCTCCCACCTGGGCGGTGTCTCCTTCAGACTCGGGTCCTTTACCAGAGGCCCCTCCCACCTGGGCGGTGTCTCCTTCAGACTCGGGTCCTTTACCAGAGGCCCCTCCCACCTGGGCAGTGTCTCCTTCAGACTCGGGTCCTCTACCAGAGGCCCCTCCCACCTGGGCGGTGTCTCCTGCAGACTTCACAAATCTCTGATTCGTGAAGTTAAAAACCCCAAATCAGTCTCCTTTGCCCCCCCCTTCAGAGGGGGGTGGTGGTCTCAGAGGCAGAAAGATGAAGCAGACATAAAAAAGAACGAGTCAAAGTGATGTGTTTGTGACAAAAGCAGAGGCTTCAGGTGTAAGGGACGGAACGTTGTCCTGTTCAGCAGTGAAGTGTTGGTGTAGAAAAGGAGGGATGAATGAAGAGGAATGAGGTTCGAGCTAGAGGAGGAGAGAAGATGGGATAAAGGACGGAAAGAGCAGGTTTTAGGAGACGTGTATGGACAGATAAAATAAAACTGGAAGGACGTGAAGACGAAGGAGACGAAGGAGATCAGAGACATCCTGCAGACACCTGTGAATGTGGGTAAATGTGTGAAAAAGACAGAACCCACACCAGCTCCTCATGCTATGGTCCTGCAAGCTACAGAGAAGGTCACACTTTTCACTGTTTAACACTCAAAACTTTACACTTTTTTTCCAAGCTGAGACTTTGTAATGGAAAAAAAAACCTTCACTTTGTACTGAGGACATATGAGCTGCAGCGTTCCCTGGAGACGGTCTGATAGGTACTAGCCCCCGGGCCATGTATGGACGAGGCCTGGGGCTCTTCTGTGCCACTGGGACGTCCACACGACTTTAGCCTCTCGACTCCTTTGTGTCCAATGTTTTAAAAAGGAAAAGTTGAGTTAGTGGCTGCTCCCCCACAGGGAAGGAAAAACTGAAACTGCCTTTTTAAAAGATGCTAAACCTCGGCACAGATAAATACATCGTCAAATAGTTTTTTATTAAGAATGTGGTTAATGAACGCAGACTGGGAGGGGCAGCAACATTTGGAGAAGTTCTAACATAGTAACAGCCATGGTTCAAATTTTTAATACAATAATACCTCAATTTACGAAAGACCCCAACTAACGAATACTGCCTTTACATAACATTTTTATCTAGATTTTTAGCAGTTGTCAATAAATTATATATTTAATGGATCCAAAACACTAAAACTACCATTATTTGCAGATGATCAGCCAGTATTTTTTTTCTAGTGATATTTATACTATAAAAATAAAGAATGAGCCCAAAAATGACCAAAATAATGAAGAAAGTGAATGAAACATTATCAAAATATTAAGTAAAATGAACAAAAATTACTAAAATACTTCAGCAAAATGAACAAAATAATCAGTAAAATGAACAAAAATAACAAAATAGTCAATAAAAATTTCAATATAAAATTTCCCATTTTGAGCCCATCAAAATCTTGGAAGCTTTTCATTAGTTTGATTCCAGAACATTCTGACTGTAGACCCAGTGTTTCTTTGCCTTAACAGAGCGACTCGCCGAACACTCAGACAAGAGGAGATGGTTCTTCCTGATCACAGCTCCCAGAGGGTGGGCGCAAGCGGCGGTGGAATGATGCACTCGGTAAGAAAAGAAGCCTAATTGACAAATGTGTTTAAAGGTGAGCGAAGGTGCGCCGCTGAGCAACTCTACTCTGCCAGAGAGTGAGAGTTTAGAAACTGGCACTTCATTAAAAAGTAAAGAGAGCGGGCCAGTGATCGGACTTCCCCTTTTTTACGGGCGGTTGATTGGTCGGCCAGCAGCTCTTGACATTTTGCTGTCTGATCTTGGCGCGATCGCACCTGGCGGAGAGAGCATGTGGCATTTCACAGGGAGTAATTAATTAGCTAGATACAGACTTTTTTCCGCCCTAGTATCAGGGTGCTGTGGCATTAAAAAGGTTAAGGATTTAGTCCTTGGGGCCGGCAGCTCTTCACATGTTTACAACCTCGGGGGGTACACTTTCTGTGATCATTAAACAACCTCAGCAACGTGTGACATTTCCGAGCAATCAATAATTAGATGTGCGCTGTAATTTTGTTGGGTGAGTAGGCGAGCGCTGACATTAAAAAGACACCTGCAGTTTCTTTGGCTAAGGCGACACAAATCTGTTTTTGTCAGCCTTTCTGAACCTGGCGACACCGATTTGTTCGGAAACTGACTTCCAACGTTACCGCCCGGGTTCGTCCATACGGCCGCACGTTATAAACGCAGACGTCATGTTTTATTAAAGGTTAACTGAGGTAGCGGTCGTAGAGAAGAGCGATAACCCGACTCTTGGGCTGAATCTCATGTCACCCCCTTAGTGCTACCATACTTTTACCCCAGGTAAAGGTAGGGGTAAAACTATGCAACGAAAACGAAAAGTTATGAGATGTGAGGAAGGTCACATGATGTAATAAAGACCATTGACTACTTTTTAAATATGTGGGCATACACACACACACACACACACCAACACACACACACACACACACACACACACACACACATATATATATATATATATATATATATATATATATATAATATAATATATAATATATATATATATGTCATGTGTCAGTATCCTACAACTAAAGTTGGGAGAGTGGAAGCTCCGGAAACATTCAAACAAAAACAGTAAGGTTTGGACACATTGGCTGAGATTTTTGTTTTGGTTTCCATGGAAACCAGGTTCAAATGTGTCTTTGGGTGTTACAGGGTTTAGATGCTGCGTTAGCGTTGATAACATTTGAATGATGAAGCAGAACAAACATATTTATAAACATATTAACTTACAAACAACGACATGGAATTTAAACACAGAAATAAATGCAGGTATGTGAGTAAGGTCAAAGGTCATATGATGTTCAGGTGTGTGAGTAAGGTCAAAGGTCATGTGATGTTCAGGTATGTGAGTAAGGTCAAAGGTCATGTGATGTTCAGGTATGTGAGTAAGGTCAAAGGTCGTGATGTTCAGGTATGTGAGTAAGGTCAAAGGTCATGTGATGTTCAGGTATGTGAGTAAGGTCAAAGGTCATGTGATGTTCAGGTATGTGAGTAAGGTCAAAGGTCATGTGATGTTCAGGTGTGTGAGTAAGGTCAAAGGTCATGTGATGTTCAGCGTGTGTGAGTAAGGTCAAAGGTCATGTGATGTTCAGGTATGTGAGTAAGGTCAAAGGTCATGTGATGTTCAGGTATGTGAGTAAGGTCAAAGGTCATGTGATGTTCATAAAGACTATTGACTACTTTTTAAAAATGTGGGTCCAGAAGTGGGTCAGGTTCGTCCTTTTCAAATATATTTCTTGTGGTGGGTTACTTTACAGATTGTTCCAATGTCCTTGTGTTCATTCCAGACTCACAGCTGTTATCAACCAAAGGGAATCGTTCAATAGATGATCAAATCAAAATTTAAATACGTTGAGAATTGACAGAGGAGAGATTTCAGTGAATTGTGGACGATGAGGGGACAAAGTGTGATGACAATATCTCATTGTGATTTCGTCCAGATGAGCTAAAAACAGTTGGTTCCAGGTCGTTTATATGTCGACCCATGCATCACATTTGGTTTCCTCCCTTCACCATGAATCACACTTTGTGTTGCTTCAGCATATGTACTGTATAAACATAGAACCCAGGGTTATGGTCCATAAACATAGAACCCAGGGTTATGGTCCATAAACATAGAACCCAGGGTTAGGGTCCATAAACATAGAACCCAGGATTATGGTCCATAAACATAGAACCCAGGGTTAGGGTCCATAAACATAGAACCCAGGGTTAGGGTCCATAAACATAGAACCCAGGGTTATGGTCCATAAACATAGAACCCAGGGTTAGGGTCCATAAACATAGAACCCAGGGTTAGGGTCCATAAACCATAGAACCCAGGGTTAGGGTCCATAAACATAGAACCCAGGGTTATGGTCCATAAACATAGAACCCAGGGTTAGGGTCCATAAACATAGAACCCAGGGTTATGGTCCATAAACATAGAAACCCAGGGTTAGGGGTCCATAAACATAGAACCCAGGGTTAAGGGTCCATAAACATAGAACCCAGGGTTATGGTCCATAAACATAGAACCCAGGGTTAGGGTCCATGAACATAGAACCCAGG
>CM035788.1:50328535-50336035 GCA_020466265.1 Siphamia tubifer | reverse complement strand
CAGAAGCAGGTAAACTTTTTTTGGCTCAGTGTAGGTTCACAGACACAAACACAAGCAGGAACCGTCATCGTTTGACTATGAACATCTTGTTTTGTTAGTTTTTTTCTGCATCTTCCTGTCATTGTTAGTGTCTTGTCTTTTTTTACTTCCTGTCACTCAGTTAATTTAACTGTCATGTATCTCACCTGGTGTTTGGTGAATAAATGTCGGTGTCTCGTGGGGACCAGACACCAGATTGTTTTCGTCCGTGCATTAGTTGAGCGTTTGTCATTCGTCTTGGTATTCCTGGTGTGTGATCTGGTTCTGGATATTTACTTCTCTGCCTTTTATCGGTTCTGTAGCTCCACCTGATCTCCCGGTTCTGGACCCCGGTTCTGCCCCTGGCTTCATGCTCATCCTTTGGACCTCTCTGACTTCTCGGACCCTTTTCTGGTTTATGGTAACGTTATCTGGATCGCTCTGTTTTCTGGTTTTGACCCGGTTCTGTCCCCTGACTTCTCTTCTGTTTTGTTCCCAAGTCGCCGTTATCGACCCAGCCCAGCTGATCGGTTCAGACGGCAACACTTTACACTTCTTCTGCTGAATCCGTCAATAAACTTTTTTAACTTTTTTTTAATTCTACCTCTTGGATCTTGTGTGTTCTGAACCCGTATCTGGGTTATTACAAATGCTGTTCTTTCTGTGCATCAAAAAGTTGTGTCTTCGACTGCAAGTTGGGTCGGTAGTGGGTAAAAGTGCCAGGACCGTTTTTTTATCCCAGTCGTCAGTGCTGGTCCACCTGGGTATGGATGTAAACTAAACTAAAGGATGGTTTTATCTCAATTGATATCGATGATTTCTACATAAATAAAATGTGTACGTGGAAAATAAAGGGTAACAGTTTATAAAACCTACACACAATTCACTATTTATTAACCATTTATTACCTGTTTATTAATGTGATAGTAAATGTTAAATGTTTTTTACTTCTATAGTTGTTCCACCTTCATGGTTCAAAGCTCTTTACATTAGCCTCACATTCACCCATTCACACACACTCATACACCAGTAGGTTTATAAGGTCAAAGGTCAGTCCTACTGGGAGACTAAGGGTTCAGTGTCTTTGTCCAAGGAGCCGGGATTCGAACCGCCAACCTCTCGATCATTGGACGACCCACTCTACCGATGTCTATAAAGGTTCATACTGTGAGCCACAGATAAATGTCAAATTAGATAATTATAGTAAAGTAATTATATAATAGTATATAATGAACAAGTTACACCAGTTAAGTATTAGCAACACAGTTTAGTTGAAGACCTAATAGAGCGACGGAGTCAGAGTGAATGAGCTGTGACTAAAGTCCACACCTGCATACATTACTGCTTCACTAAAGACAATTTGGAACCAGTGAGAATGTCACAAATTACATCCCTGGAATAAACTGCCATTTAAATGACACATTAGCCTTGACACAGGCTCATAAATATTCAAATATTGACCCCCACCAATGTTTTTGCAAAGATAGGTCAAGGGGATACTTGAATATTTATGAGTCTCCAAATTATTGGGAAGAAATCCTCTCTTGACATCTAAGTTATAGCAGAATGAGTCCAACTTTGACGGGATCAGACGTACAGTATGTCAGCAGCTTTAGAAGGAGATGTTTATTTAACCTTCATTTAACCAGAAAATGTCCCTTTGAGATTAAAAACCTGCTAGAGAGTCCAGCTTCAGAAAATACAACACAGTGGACAGAGTTAGAAGACAGAGAACACTCATGTTCCACAAGAAACAGGTTCAAGTTTTTGCCCCCCCCCCCCACAACACACACACATATTTTTATTTATTTATATTTTTCTTTATTTCAACCCCCCATTCTTCCTTGTCAGATCCACCATAACAATGTGATTTAATCCAAATTATGAGTTTGGATCAGGACTCTAGACTAACTTTTTTTTCCAGGAGCATACGTGCCCCTAAGTTAAAAAAATTTAGGAGCACACAAAAAAAAATAGGGGCACAAGTAGGTTTTAGTTTTAAATGTTTATTTATTTACAGTGCAGTACTTACGCACAGATACCAACATTGTTGAATGACTGCTGTCATTTGTGTTAATTTAGAGCAGACCATAACATAACTTTGTATTATGGGATGCTTTGTCCTTTGATACATTTTAGAACGTTGTATTGGCTGCCTTGTTATTAGATCCATTTTAGAATGATTAACCCTTTAACTCCTGAGACTGAGACACAGTAAAAAATAAAATAAGATAAAATAAACAACACAATGAACAAAAAACAGTCAAAGTGATCAGTAAAATGAACAAAAATGAATAATAAACCAACAAAATAATATTTAACATGAACAAAGTAAGACACTAACAGAACACAATTAAAGAAAAATAATAAAATTAAAAAAACTGAAAAATAAACAAAATAATCAACATCAACAGAAACTAATATATATTCACAAAATAAGAAATAACGTGGAAAAAAAGTCAAAAAACAAAAACCCACAAAACCCAAAATGAAGTAAAAAAAAAAAAAAGGAATAAATAACTAGTGTTGTAATTTGGTTCCAGTAGTTTTAGTTTGGGCTTTTTCTTTTTCTTAATCACTTGCTTTTCGACACCTGTACATCAGTTCCATGAACAAAATTCTCAGTAAAATAACAGTTAAAAAAACACTTGAATTTGTCTGAATTTTTAAACTAAACCATCCACTCAGAACGTGTCAGCGCTGGCGCATCAGGAGTTAAAGGGTTAATCCTTTCAATATGTGCCGTGTTCGTCTCTATGTGGAGCTGTTCACACACTTTTAATTCATTTCTAGTAGGTTTTCATTAACTCCTCAGGTTTGTGTGTCTTATTGTTGCTGCAACAAACACTCACACATGTGTGACTGTTTTGTTTTCCTCGTTCACATGATGAAATATTTGCTGCAAATGTGAGTGAAATGGGCGCACTGTAGAACCCTGGTTTGGATGATATATGATTTATATATGATATATGATGCACCGTGTAAACGCCCCAGTCTGGACACTGGATAAATATAGAAACATAGATGAATAAAATCTGTCCCACCAGTTCAGTCTGTCTTAAATCCATGTAACATTCGTTCTTTCGTTTTTCCACTGCCAATCAAAAACAAAAACAAATGAAAAGGACATGGATTATTTTCATTTTCGTTTTCTTAATCCACCACGAAAAATGTATATATGTTTGTTTTTTCATATTTAAATTTTAGGCTCAGATCAAAAATAAAAAATGGAAAAATGGGACACTGGGCTGAATTTGATGTTTATATTTAATTGTTAGTATTTACGTGACCTGGAAGTTCTGCGTGCTCAGTCTACACACTGAGCCATGAACACCCCATTAGCTCACAGACCATTAGCATTAGCATTAGCTGGCAGAGCGTTGGAAAGTTCTGACAAGCAGGCAAAGGTGGACCAGCAGCAGAGCCTGTGCTCTCCCTGTGCTTTTCTCGCTCTGAATTAAACAGGAATAAAAACTCTCATGTCAACAAGTGCAATAATTGTTTATATTTTCTGTGTAATTTTTACACTTGGTTAATTTTTTTAATGGGCTAATATCGGACCCTTTAGCGTGCTGGTTATGGCCCCAGAGCCACATGTTTGACACCTGTTTCCTATAGCAACCAAATGCCCTGGAGGTGATGAATGAAAAGATGAGTGAAGGTAAAAAACACACGTGAACAACAACCATAAAAACCAAATTAATTTCATTTTCAAATTTTTATAAATAGCATTTTTATTTTAAAGAATATTTTTACACATGATTTTATTATAAACATGGTCCTCATGAGACAAACTTGTGTGTGTGTATGTGTGTGTGTGTGTGTGTGTATGTGTGTGTGTGTGTGTGTGTGTGTGTGTGTGTGTGTGTGTGTGTGTGTGTGTGTGTGGATACCTTTCTCACAAAGTCGAACAGTGAGTGAACCTTCGTCCTGGAAATAGATGATTCTCTTCTGGACAATACTGGCCCTGGAGAGGCAGAGAAAAATACAATGGTCTGGGTGAGTGAGAAGGTGTCATGACCTCCGCTCCAGTGACCTTTCCCCCAATCTCCATACTCACCTGGTCCTGCACTGCGCAGCTGCAAGCCGTTCCTAATCGGTGGATATAAGCAGTAAGGCTTGTAGCTGCCAGTGCAGGACCATTCAGATATGTCACCTCCATAACCCGGACTTTTGCTTCCATCTCCCCAATCACCATAACCCGGACACTCATCATCACCACGGACTCTGGCCGTCCACCCCCAGGTTGCGTTTGTCTTGTTTTTATGTTGTTTTGTTATTAAATTATTTTGCCCTTCAGTACTGTGCATTGGAGTCCTCTCCTTTCACCTCACCCCGATCCGTGACAGAATGGTCCTGCCACCATCTGGACTCCGCCAGTGCTGAAGGGACCCTTTTTGTTTTAGTTTTCCCCGTTTTGTTCTGTCTAAAGTCTGTCCAGTCTTGCGTTCTGTCCCTGTCTGTGTATTTCCCAGTTAGTTATGTTTCCCTGCCCCAACATTCAGTTTATCTGCCCAGCGTCCTGTATATCCTTCCTAGCGCCCTGTATATCCTTCCTAGCGCCCTGTATATCCTTCCTAGCGTTCTGTGTTCCTTCCTAGCGTTCTGTGTTCCTGGCTTAAGCGTTCTGTGTTCCTGGCTTAAGCGTTCTGTGTTCCTGGCTTAAGCGTTCTGTGTTCCTGGCTTAAGCGTTCTGTGTTCCTTCCTTAAGCGTTCTGTGTTCCTGGCTTAAGCGTTCTGTGTTCCTTCTTAAGCGTTCTGTGTTCCTGGCTTAAGCGTTCTGTGTTCCTGGCTTAAGCGTTCTGTGTTCCTGGCTTAAGCGTTCTGTGTTCCTGGCTTAAGCGTTTTGTGTCTCTGTCCCGTTCTGTGTCTCTGTCCCGTTCTGTGTCTCTGTCCCGTTCTGTGTCTCTGTCCCGTTCTGTGTCTCTGTCCCGTTCTGTGTCTTTGCGTTCTGTGTCTTTGCGTTCTGTGTCGCTGCGTTCTGTGTCGCTTTCTAGCGTTCTGTGTCGCTTTCTAGCGTTCTGTGTCGCTTTCTAGCGTTCTGTGTCGCTTTCTAAGCGTTCCGTGTTTCTGGCTAGCGTTCCGTGTTTCTGGCTAGCGTTCCGTGTTTCTGGCTAGCGTTCCGTGTTTCTGGCTAGCGTTCCGTGTTTCTGGCTAGCGTTCCGTGTTTCTGGCTAGCGTTCCGTGTTTCTGGCTAGCGTTCCGTGTTTCTGGCTAGCGTTCCGTGTTTCTGGCTAGCGTTCCGTGTTTCTGGCTAGCGTTCCGAGTTTCTGGCTAGCGTTCCGAGTTTCTGGCTAGCGTTCCGAGTTTCTGGCTAGCGTTCCGAGTTTCTGGCTAGCGTTCCGAGTTTCTGGCTAGCGTTCCGAGTTTCTGGCTAGCGTTCCGAGTTTCTGGCTAGCGTTCCGAGTTTCTGGCTAGCGTTCCGAGTTTCTGGCTAGCGTTCCGAGTTTCTGGCTAGCGTTCCGAGTTTCTGGCTAGCGTTCCGAGTTTCTGGCTAGCGTTCCGAGTTTCTGGCTAGCGTTCCGAGTTTCTGGCTAGCGTTCCGAGTTTCTGGCTAGCGTTCCCGAGTTTCTGGCTAGCGTTCCGAGTTTCCGGCTATTTGTCTTGTCTTCTGGCTATTTGTCTTGTCTTCTGGCTATTTGTCTTGTCTTCTGGCTATTTGTCTTGTCTTCTGGCTATTTGTCTTGTCTTCTGGCTATTTGTCTTGTCTTCTGGCTATTTGTCTTGTCTTCTGGCTAGTTGTCTTGTCTTCTGGCTAGTTGTCTTGTCTTCTGGCTAGTTGTCTTGTCTTCTGGCTAGTTGTCTTGTCTTCTGGCTACTTGTCTTGGTCTTCTGGCTAGTTGTCCTGTCGCCTGGCGTTGTGTCTTTTCGTCGGTCCTTGGTCTGTCGTTGGTCTTTTCTGTCTGTTCCTGTCCCCTGACTCTTGCTCGTTGCTTGCTTCTGTCCCCCTGTCCCTGACTCTTGCCCGTTGCTCGCTTCTGTCCCCTGTCCCTGCCTGTTGCCCGTGTTGGCTTCTGTTCCCTGTCCCTGCCTGTTGCCCGTGGTTGGCTTTCTGTCCCCTGTCCCTGCCTGTTGCCCGTGGTTGGCTTCTGTCCCCTGTCCCTGCCTGTTGCCCGTTGCTGGCTTCTGTCCCCGGTCCCTGCCTGTTGCCCGTGGTTGGCTTCTGTTCCCTGTCCCTGCCTGTTGCCCGTGGTTGGCTTCTGTTCCCTGTCCCTGCCTGTTGCCCGTTGCTGGCTTCTGTCCCCGGTCCCTGCCTGTTTCCCGTTGCTGGTTTCTGTCCCCTGTCCTTGCTTGTTGTTCGTTTCTGCCTGCCTGTTTCCTGTCCCTGCCTGTTGCCCGTTTCTTCGTTTTGTCTTGTTCCTGTCTCAGCCAGAGTCCGTGGTGACCCCACCCAATCAGTCTCCTTGGTCCTCAGTCAGACCAGTCCAGTTGCTCCTGCTACCAACCCAGATCTCTCAGGCCACTCAGTCCTGAGGGTCTTCCGCCCGGAAGGGTTCAACGCCGCCCTACTCAGGGGGTTTCCACACCGCCCTGCCCAGAGGGATGCCACACCGCTCTGCCCAGAGGGTACTCCGCCCAGGGGGTTTCCACACCGCCCTGCCCCAGAAGGATGCCACACCGCTCTGCTCAGAGGGTACTCCGCCAGGGGGTTTCCACACCGCCCTGCCCAGAGGGATGCCACACCGCTCTGCCCAGAGGGTACTCCGCCCAGGGGGTTTCCACACCGCCCTGCCCAGAAGGATGCCACACCGCTCTGCTCAGAGGGTACTCCGCCAGGGGGTTTCCACACCGCCCTGCCCAGAAGGGATTCCACACCGCTCTGCCCAGAGGGTACTCCGCCCAGGGGGTTTCCACACCGCCCTGCCCAGAAGGATGCCACACCGCTCTGCCCAGAGGGTACTCCGCCAGGGGGTTTCCACACCCGCCCTGCCCAGAAGGGATTCCACACCCGCTCTGTCCAGAGGGTACTCCGCCCAGGGGGTTTCCACACCGCCCTGCCCAGAAGGATGCCACACCGCTCTGCCCAGAGGGTACTCCGCCAGGGGGTTTCCACACCGCCCTGCCCAGAAGGGATTCCACACCGCTCTGCCCAGAGGGTACTCCGCCCAGGGGGTTTCCACACCGCCCTGCCCAGAAGGATGCCACACCGCTCTGCCCAGAGGGTTACTCCGCCAGGGGGTTTCCACACCGCCCTGCTCAGAAGGGATTCCACACCGCTCCGCCCAGAGGGTACTCCGCCCAGGGGGTTTTCACACCCGCCCTGCCCAGAAGGATGCCACACCGCTCTGCCCAGAGGGTACTTCCGACCAGGAGGTTACCATGCCGCCCTGCTCGGTGAAATACTACTTAAAAATGTTTTTATTTTTGAGCTCTGGACAACGGGGGGGGGGGGGGGGGGGGGGGGGGGGGTGTGTTTGTGTTTTTTTTTTTTTTGTTTGTTTGTTTTTTATGGGCTTCAGGAGCCGCCCCTTAGGGGGGGGG
>CM035788.1:50298535-50323535 GCA_020466265.1 Siphamia tubifer | reverse complement strand
GTTGGTAGAGCGGGTCAGTTGGTAGAGCGGGTCAGTTGGTAGAGTGGGTCAGTTGGTAGAGTGGGTCAGTTGGTAGAGTGGGTCAGTTGGTAGAGTGGGTCAGTTGGTAGAGTGGGTCAGTTGGTAGAGTGGGTCAGTTGGTAGAGTGGGTCAGTTGGTAGAGTGGGTCGCCCAATGACCGAGAGGTTGGCGGTTCGCGTCCCAGCTCTGGCTGTCCACATGTCGAAGTGTCCTTGGGCAAGACACTGAACCCTGACTTAGGCCCCCAGTAGGACTGACCTTTGACCTTAGAAATCTACTGGTGTATGAGTGTGGGTGTGAATGGGTGAATGTGAGGCTAATGTAAAGCGCTTTGAACCATGAAGGTGGAACAGAACTATATAAGTGCAGATCATTTACCATTTACATGAGGGTTAAAATAATTAGTAACAGGAACAAAGTAAAACACAAAGTTTTTGTTCAGTTTGTTGCTCATAGTTTATTTTACTTTTTATTTTATTATTTTTTTCTTGAATTTTGCTTCATTTGTGTCTTACTTTCTTCCTGTTACTAATTATTTTGTCAGTTTATTATTCATTTTTGTTCATTTTGTTGTTTATTTGTTGTTTTACTGTGGAACTGCTAAAGTTTCAAGAGATAAAGAGTGTAGAGGGAAATATGTAAAACATGCAGGACACCGGCCCTCGACCCCTGCTCTAAAACATAAAACTGTGAATATGCTTTATATGATTTATATATAGAAGTAAAAGAAAGCGTTTGCAGGGTGAACATAAGAAACAAGGGAGGATTTGAATGAATGTTTAACATGTTCTCTGGAGTCATTAGTGGCAGCGGCGTGTGTTCTGACACAAATACAGTAGAGGATCTTATATCTACAAACTCTGCAGAGGAAACTGTTACCAGAAAATGTCAAATAATTGCAAATCTAATGTAAAAAGTATTGCGAGGATGAAACTTTTTCTGGCACCTCAGGAACTTTTACACGTTTATTGTGTTCGCTGTGAAAAATGTCTTTGATTTTTTTTCCTGCAGAAAAGTGGAAATGCCACGGGTAAAGCTAACACACAGTTCAGATTAGATCAGAAATGAACCTTTTCCTAGACTTATGTCCCCGTCCTGGCACAGAGGTGACATGATATATTTGAATGAATAACACCTTTATATTCTGCACCTGCACTTAAAACACATGAAATAAAAGAGAAATAAACAAAAGGATGGTTTAACACCAGTGCTTCTCTGTACCCCAGGATCCTGCAGTGGTTCTCAAATGTGGGTACGTGTACCTCTGGGGGTACGTGGAAGTACTGCAGGGGGTACGTGAAACTTTTTAAAATTATTTTAAAAAATAAGTACAGTATTTTCCGCACTATACGGTGCATTAAGTGTTTAAAAAGTCAAAATTATGACCAAAAAAAAACTGATATAAGTTTGTCTTTAATAAATCAGACACTGATTTTACACTGTTCCTCTTTTTTCTTAGAAAAATATTTTGTCCATATCAGGGGGTACTGGACTAAAAATATGTTTGTAAGGGGGAGCATCACTGAAAAAAGTTTGACAACAACTGGGTTAGAGGGTTAATACTGTTCCATGTGGGTCAGTTCAAAGGGTTAATACTGTTCAATGTGGGTCAGTTCAAAGGGTTAATACTGTTCCATGTGGGTCAGTTCAAAGGGTTAATACTGTTCCATGTGGGTCAGTTCAAAGGGTTAATACTGTTCCATGTGGGTCAGTTCAAAGGGTTAATAATGTTCCATGTGGGTCAGTTCAAAGGGTTAATACAGTTCAATGTGGGTCAGTTCAAAGGGTTAATACTGTTCCATGTGGGTCAGTTCAAAGGGTTAATACTGTTCCATGTGGGTCAGTTCAAAGGGTTAATACTGTTCCATGTGGGTCAGTTCAAAGGGTTAATACTGTTCCATGTGGGTCAGTTCAAAGGGTTAATACAGTTCCATGTGGGTCAGTTCAAAGGGTTAATACTGTTCCATGTGGGTCAGTTCAAAGGGTTAATACTGTTCCATGTGGGTCAGTTCAAAGGGTTAATACAGTTCAATGTGGGTCAGTTCAAAGGGTTAATATTGTTCCATGTGGGTCAGTTCAAAGGGTTAATATTGTTCCATGTGGGTCAGATCAAATGGTTAATACTGTTCCATGTGGGTCAGTTCAAAGGGTTAATACTGTTCCATGTGGGTCAGTTCATAGGGTTAATACTGTTCCATGTGGGTCAGTTCATAGGGTTAATACAGTTCCATGTGGGTCAGTTCAAAGGGTTAATACTGTTCCATGTGGGTCAGTTCATAGGGTTAATACTGTTCCATGTGGGTCAGATCCTTGGCTAAAAGCAGGATTTCAATATTCATTGGAGCAGTTGAGCTTCATCATTGCAGCCTCCCCAACGCAGCCTCCCCAGCGCAGCCTCCCCAGCGCAGCCTCCTCATACTGGATGTTTTCATTAAAGTGTCCTGCTTCAATAACTGCCTCATCACTGCTGAACAACTTCAGTTTTTAGCCTTAAAGCAAAGAAACTGCTGTTTTATTTTTTTAATTGTACAAAAATAAAACAATCATCTGATTGAAACTTTTATTTTCAGAATTAACACGTCCATGTAAACACAAAAGAAATAAAGTTAAAGGGACAGTTGAGTATTTTTCAGATGAATGTGTTTGTCATCAGTGTCTTTACTACACCCACACTGACTCCACCCCGTTACTCTGCTGCACCCACACTGACTCCGCCCCTCTACTCTGCTGCACCCACACTGACTCCGCCCCTCTACTCTGCTGCACCCACACTGACTCCGCCCCTCTACTCTGGTGCACCCCCACTGACTCCGCCCCTCTACTCTGGTGCACCCCCACTGACTCCGCCCCTCTACTCTGGTGCACCCACACTGACTCCGCCCCTTTACTCTGGTGCACCCACACTGACTCCACCCCTGTACTCTGGTGCACCCACACTGACTCTGCCCCTCTACTCTGGTGTACCCACACTGACTCCGCCCCTCTACTCTGGTGCACCCACACTGACTCCGCCCCTTTACTCTGGTGCACCCACACTGACTCCGCCCCTTTACTCTGGTGCACCCACACTGACTCCGCCCCTTTACTCTGGTGCACCCACACTGACTCCGCCCCTCTACTCTGGTGTACCCACACTGACTCCGCCCCTCTACTCTGGTGCACCCACACTGACTCCGCCCCTTTACTCTGGTGCACCCACACTGACTCCGCCCCTCTACTCTGATGCACCCATACTGACTCCGCCCCTCTACTCTGGTGCACCCACACTGACTCCGCCCCTCTACTCTGGTGCACCCACACTGACTCCGCCCCTCTACTCTGGTGCACCCACACTGACTCCGCCCCTTTACTCTGGTGCACCCACACTGACTCCGCCCCTCTACTCTGATGCACCCATACTGACTCCGCCCCTCTACTCTGGTGCACCCACACTGACTCCGCCCCTCTACTCTGGTGCACCCATACTGACTCCGCCCCTCTACTCTGGTGCACCCACACTGACTCCGCCCCTCTACTCTGGTGCACCCACACTCACTCTGCCCCTCTACTCTGGTGCACCCACACTGACTCCGCCCCTCTACTCTGGTGCACCCACACTGACTCCGCCCCTCTACTCTGGTGCACCCACACTGACTCCGCCCCTTTAGTTTTAACAGACAATCCAACAGACTTTAAAAAGGATGAATGTCCTGATGAAGGCCGTGGCTGCAACATGTAGGCTGATGTGTTTTTAGCTTTTGCATTGTTTTAGTAAATATATTGTTGATATATATTTTTGAAAATCTTGGAGTGTCTCGGATTTTTTTTTTTTTTCTTTTCTGGACTTTGACCTTAAAACTTGTTTGATTTCTGGGATGGCACTGTCTGGAGCAAAAACTCGAGTTTCTGTTTTATCTACCTTCAGCTGGACAGGACTGGACGTCACAGATGTCATTTACAAATCTGATGAGGTCGCCAGCATGAACTAGATTGGTCCCAAAACTGATCCTTGAGGAACACCACATAGCTGGGGAGGTTATTGTTTTGATTGTGACAGAAATGATGAAAGTACCAAAATGAGTAAAGATGAACTTTAGGACAGTACTGCATTGTTTCAGAAGGGGTAACAAAAAAATCTGGTCTTATGGTTTTTTCTCAAAACATTATTTTTTGGGTAAAATCTCATTTTTTAGAATTTAATTTTTCGAAAATATATCGTCCACTTTAGAAAAATGGTAACATTTGGAAATGATACGTATGGAACCTATCAACTTTATTAGGTATGTTAATTCAGCTAACTTTAACACATTACCATGGTAACAGACATAAAACCTTTTTAAAAACGTATCTCACAAACCAACACAGATATTTAAACAGTGTGTTTGATTTGATTTGATTTGATTTGATTTGAATGATTTATTTCGAACATGTGCAAAGTGCAACAGTAATCAATACAGCAATAATAATAATAACAATGACATGTCCGAAAAGGAGTAGGATGAAGCATAAGTTTATTTAATTCTACCCCTTCTTCACTTCCCCAATAACCTAAATTCATCTTATAGTAATATAGTGCATAGTACAAAAATGATGATAATAATAAAATAATAACAATAACAATAATAACAATACCAATAATCAATAACTGAAGTACTAAACATAGACATATATACAAAAAACAAAACAAAACCAAAACAAATGAGCAGATAGGAAAGTAGGTAACAAATAGAGTTTTTTGTTGTTTATTGTTTTCGTTTTTCCTCTCTTCCTTCTTCGTCTTTTCCCTTTCTTTTTTCTTCCTTTTTTTTGTGTTTATTATTCTTGTCCTAAAACCATCAGTTTCATAATATGGACAATGATCGTTCTTACATTTGAAATGGCAGATTTTCTGCTGACATCAATGTTTTCTGAATTAAAAACTATTGATGATGAAAAATGGTTCAAATATCTGTATAGGTTTGTGTCATACATTTTTTTAAGTATTACGAATAAAAAAGACATTTTTCACCCTAAAATGTCTGTTACCATGGTAACCTGTTAACGTTAGCTCAATTAACATACCTAAAAAAGTTGATAGGTTCCATACGTATCATTTCCAAATGTTACGATTTATTTACTAAAAATCAAATTCTAAAAACTGAGATTTTACCCAGAAAAACATATTTTGAAATAAAACTATGTGAGCAGGTTTTTTGTCACCCTTTCTGAAACGATGCAGTTCGTCCTAAAGTTCATCATTTCTGTCACGACTCTTCCAAATATTTGGATGAAGCCGCCGCACTAACAGGACAGAGGCTTTTAGATTGAAAATGGTCGATGGACACAGAGGAAGTTTTATGAGTTTATCTTTTTACTCGCTCTGAAGAATTAAGTCACAATTGATTTGAAGTTTTTTTAGAAATATATTCATTTGTTAGAAACATTTTCACATATTTTTTTATGATTGTGTCTGTGGTTTTTCTATTTCTATTGTCTACCTCAATTTGCTTCAGTTTAAAATAAATGACTGTGACTTTTATTCTGAAGGAAATTTTTAAAAGACATTAGATGTAGAATAAAATGTGGGTGTGGTCAAAGTTAATCTGTGGTTATTGAACTGAACATACTGAGGAAAAGTCCCCATAAGGTTCAGTTCACACAAGTCTGGGATTTAAAAACACACACTTAGTTACAGGGAAACCAGTTAACGGTTGCCGTGGTAACTCCCTAGGGTTTATGTCCCTGATGATCAAGAACATGTTCCTACGTTTCTGTTCAGCGCCAACGAGTTTGACAAATGGTAGAGAGGAGAACCGAAAGAGGAGAACCAAGAGAGAGGAGAACCAAAAGAGGAGAACCAAGAGAGAGGAGAACCAAAAGAGGAGAACCAAGAGAGAGGAGAACCAAAAGAGGAGAACCAAAAGAGGAGAACCAAGAGAGAGGAGAACCAAGAGAGGAGAACCAAAAGAGGAGAACCAAGAGAGAGGAGAACCAAAAGAGGAGAACCAAGAGAGAGGAGAACCAAAAGAGGAGAACCAAGAGAGAGGAGAACCAAAAGAGGAGAACCAAAAGAGGAGAACCAAAAGAGGAGAACCAAGAGAGAGGAGAACCAAGAGAGGAGAACCAAAAGAGGAGAACCAAGAGAGAGGAGAACCAAAAGAGGAGAACCAAGAGAGAGGAGAACCAAAAGAGGAGAACCAAAAGAGGAGAACCAAGAGAGAGGAGAACCAAGAGAGGAGAACCAAAAGAGGAGAACCAAAAGAGGAGAACCAAGAGAGAGGAGAACCAAGAGAGGAGAACCAAAAGGGGAGAACCAAGAAAGAGGAGAACCAAAAGAGGAGAACCAAAAGGGGAGAACCAAGAGAGAGGAGAACCAAGAGAGAGGAGAACCAAGAGAGGAGAACCAAAAGAGGAGAACCAAGAGAGGAGAACCAAAAGGGGAGAACCAAGAAAGAGGAGAACCAAAAGAGGAGAACCAATATATATTAAATAAATGTAAAGAGAATAAAATACAAATATTTATATAAAATGTAGAGAATAAAAGTAAAAAACAAACAAATCCTACAGACACATAAACAGTGTACTTCAGTACAGTAAAGGCAGTACTTGTACATAGGTCTCTTCTCCTGTGTGTAAGCCTGTAAATGTTAGAGTGTAAATGTTAGAGTGTTAATGTTAGGGTGTAAATGTTAGAGTGTAAATGTTTTCCTCCTCTTCCTTCTGTTCAGTTTTTATTAATCGTTCTCAAACGCTGCCTCCAGACTCATGCATTATACATGTGTTCCACGTTTCCACGACAACACGTCTGAGTTTCCCTCTGAGCGAACAAAGGGTCCGACCACCCTGCCCGATCAATCTGGTTCTAAAGGGTTCTAAAGGCAGTGGTTTCTGATGAGAAAAATAAACATGATAAGAAGCGTAAACTCTGGAACCTGTAGAATTATCACATCTAATTTAATTTAATTTAATAAAATATATTATTTAAAAAATACTCTGATCCCATTTAACCTCATGTAAACTAAACTAAAATGATACAGTCAGTGATGAGCAGGTCCAAACAACTGTTTTTTTAACTACCTCACAATTCAATTAAATATATTTGAAAAGGACGAACCCGACCCGCTTCTGGACCCACATTTTTAAAAATTTGTCAAAGGAATATATGAACATCACATGACCTTTGACCTTACTCACATACCTGAACATCACATGACCTTTGACCTTACTCACATACCTGAACATCACATGACCTTTGACCTTACTCATATACCTGAACATCACATAACCTTTGACCTTACTCACATACCTGCATTTATTTCTGTTTAAATTCCATGTCATTGTTTGTAAGTTAATATGTTTATAAATATGTTTGTTCTGCTTCATCATTCAAATGTTATCAACGCTAACGCAGCATCTAAACCTGTAACACCCAAAGACACATTTGAACCTGGTTTCCATGGAAACGAAAACAAAAATCTCAGCCAATGTGTCCAAACCTTACTGTTTTTGTTTGAATGTTTGTTTATTTCCTCTCTTGCTCCCTCCATATCGTAAGATACTGACCACGATGGACGACACCTTCACCAACATTCACTGAATAAAGTTTATTTACCAGATTATTTTAATGGACTCATTCTATGCTTATTTATTAATATTAACTTTATTAAAGGACTCATTCTATGCTTATTTATTAATATTAACTTTATTAAAGGACTCATTCTATGCTTATTTATTAATATTGTTGTTCTTCATTGTTATTGAATTCATTGTGTGTTGGTTCTATTTATAAAAACGTTCAGATTGTTTTGTTTCCAGTTGTTTTTTCACGGTAGAAAAATGACTGGAGGTGGAACAACACAGTTTACTTCTACTTCCTCATACATGTCCATGACGTGGTGTTACCCCCAGCCTAGGGACCCCGCACACTGTGACCTAACACCAGGTCACAAGGACTGAAACTTAAGGCTTCCTGTGGAGTTTCACGCACAGCAAACATAAGTAAGGTCAGACCCTCATCCCAGTCTCTCTTTGTCTCCAAGCAAAGTTTACGCAGCATGGAGTTCAGTGTTTGATGGAACCTTTCTAACGCACCCGGAGACTCCAGATGGTAAGGACTGGATGTTCTTTCACTACTTGGGCAAACAGTTTGGACATGAAGTTTGTTCCTTGGTCAGTCTGAATTGTTTTCGGTAAACCAAATGTTGAAAAAAAACTGTACAAGAGCTTTGACTACAGGTTTAGGTTTAAGCGTGCGCAAAGGAATGGCCTGAGGGTAGCGAGTTGCGGCACACATAATTGTCAGAATATATTGGTGCCCAGATTTGTTTTTTGCAAAGGCCCCACACAGTCTAGCAACACACGCTCAAATGGTTCACCAAGCACAGGAGTAGGATGTAACGGTGCCGGCGGAACAGGCTAGTTTGGCTTTTCCTGCCAGCTGAAAGGTATGACATGATTGGCAATATTTGACCACCTCGGATTTTAAGCCAGGCCAAAAAAAATTGCGCAACACACGCTGATTGTTTTTCCTAACACCCAAATGACCTGCAAAACAGAAATCGTGTGCAGTGCTTAGCACCTCAAGGCCATATTCCTTTGGCACAATGACCTGATTTACAACACGCAATTCATCAGAATCAGGACTCCACTTCCTCATTAAAACTCCATTATCTATAAAGATAACAGGACATGTGCTGTCAGTACTTAACACAGATGAAAAACACAAAGTTAGTGATGGATCATTCTTCTGAGCAGTGATCAACATGTCTCGGTTCACATTCAAGGTTAGGAACAGAAATGTGTCATTTTTACCTTTAGATCTAAATGTGTTTTTACAATATATGTGACCCCCCACCACCAAACCAGGCATAAGTCGCGCTGAGCCGTTCAGAGCTACAGCCAAATTTAGGCTGGAAGGTGATTTGTTATTAGTGTTTACACCTTATCAAAAAACGGTACCTTAACACCTCTATGTTCACTTCCTGTGGTCATTACATTGAAATCCAATCAATAAAGGTGTTTATTGAGTCAATTATTTAAGCGGTGACAAAAGTTCAGGTATTGCTGAGCAAAGACAAAGACGACTTCCACCTCTTTTCGCCGAACAAAACGATCTCCGTTCCTTGGGTAAACACCCAAGTGTTTGGTACGAGGTAAAAGCTTATATTGAATGTTCTGTCCAATGGTGTAAGCCAAATGATTATAATACGTCACACTTCTGTCCTATTATTATAATATATAAAACTTCTGTGACATGTCCATCAGAGTGTCCTTTAACATCTGTCAACAATTTGTGTCAATCGGATACAAATTATTATGCGTTGCTAAGGACTTCCTACCCCAAAACAGTCCAAAACTTTAACGGACAATATCTAAAAATATGCAAATTGTAAAATATGTCCAAATGTGGATATTAAAATGACCATAACTTTGGTTCTACTTGTGATAGAAACATCATTTTTTCACCATCTTAAACCTTAGTTTCCACTCTACCAAGATACACACATAACTCTGTTTGGATTTACAAACACTTATGCCTGGTTTACTGGTGGTGGGTCACATTTTCCGAAACACAAGATATTTAATTTTCCTCTAAATTATTCATGAATGACTCAGACAAATCCACATTACCCAGTTTACGAGCCTGTAACTGCGCATAGAGGGAACAAGGGTGGTTCAGAGACAGAGGGATCAGGAACGACTGAGGGCAAAATCAGAACATCGAGGTATGATTCTCACTTGGGGTGCGAGAGGTCCCGGGATCAAATCCCAGACAAGCCCCCAACTCATGTTACGCCCAGCCTAGGGGTCACTGAACGCAAAAAATGAAAATGGCGTCCTTCCCCTGGTCCCAAGCAGTGGACACACCGGCGGGCGGTTTATTAGGTTTAACCTGACCTTCCTTTTTCATCAGAACTGGGCAGACAGCGACTAAATGGCCCTGCTCATGGCAATAGAAGCACTCTCGGATGTCAGCAGCAACAGTGGGGGTATTTCTCTACGCAAACTTGGTAGGACGATTCCTCCACTTAGTCACAAGATTTGGTCCACGAGATGGTTGGGGAGAGAACACACTCTTGTGGGTCAAAGTAAATTCATCAGCCATGGTGTCTGTGTTACATACAGTCGAGACTTTCTGTTCATTTAAATATACGACGATACGTTCCGGTAAACATTTCTTAAACTCCTCGAGCAATATTAATTTGCGCATCTCTTCCAGAGATCTCACATTCCACGCCTGACACTTATCAAACAACACGCTTTTCTCGCGTACAAACTCCACGTATGTCTGGTTGGCATTTTTTTCTCTATTCCTTAATTTCTGTCTATATGCCTCAGGAACGAGTTCATAGGCTTGTAGGACAGCTTTCTTCAGTGTATCATTATCTAAACTCTGATCCAAAGACAGACTGGCACAGACCTCCTGCGCTTTACCCACAAGTTTTCATTGTAACAATAAGGACCAAAATTCCGTGGGCCATTTTAAAGCAGCAGCTATTCTTTCAAAGGAACTAAAATACGAATCAATGTCTGATTCACGAAATGGAGGAACTAACGCCATGTACTTACTCATATCAAACCTGCCTGACGAAGCAGATGTAGCGCCCTGACTGGATACGGACACATGAGCGGAAGGCTGGTCCCGCTCCATGCATCGCCTGCACTTCCAGCTCTTGGTTTTTCACCTCAGCTTCCTTGATTGCCAGTGTTAGGCGGAGATCCTCTGTGGCCAAACCTACCAGACAAACAGTAGTCGGCTTGTGATCGACGCCAGCAGGGGACTCACCGTGACCCAACGGCTCCGCTGCATCCACCTGCGGTGGCGTTTTACTCACGCCAGCTCGAGCGGGAAGCACACCGATGTCCACCAGCTGTTGAGTTAAGACAGTCTGCGTCTCTGCTTTGCGGGCACTAACAGACACCCCAAGATTAAAATGTCCCGCAATAATCAACATGACTGCCTTTCTGCATTTATCTCCCACGAGGGACTGTCAGCAAAATCCTCAACAGAGAAATCAGCCATTCTCCCTCTCCTAATTCCTCCCACACAAAGAGAAATGCCAACCAGAAACAATTCTCAAAAATACTCACCGATCGACACAATACTACGTGAAAAAAAAGCAACAGACGAGCCCCCAATTCATGTTACGCCCAGCCTAGGGGTCACTGAACACAGCATGAAAATGGTGTCCTTCCCCTGGTCCCAAGCAGTGGACACACCGATTTCTGAAGTCAAATGAATAGATTTATTTTACAAAAGGGATTTTAACAAAAAACGACAATGAGCAGCACCAACTAACACAACAAACAAATGCCATTTATCTGTCTTACAAACCTCTTACAAAGAAAGTGGTGACTGCTCACTGTGATCACTAACAAAAGTCTCTTTACAGAAATCACTGCTTTCACTCGACGTGTGTCCCTGATGGTAGCCAGAGAAAGGTTCGCCACGCCCTCTGACCCTCTGAACCCCCATACAACGTCACGAAGGTGTCTTTATATGGCGGCCACCTGGGATCTCTCCACCAATCCACTGTTGATCCATCACAATAGCGTCCAATCGTCGTTGAGTTACTGCGGAGTTGATTTGCATATCTGAAAAAAAAACAACACAGGACTCCGCACAAACGGAACGACCGCAGTCGTAACACGAGCTGATGAGGCGTCTGTGATTGGCTCAGAATGTGTGAAGGAATACTCCCCCCTCCCCTCTGGCTCTGTGTGTGTTTACCATCCCAGAGTAACATCCAGCTAGGTTTGGTGACGTCACTTGTTTTGAAAACGTGCAGTAAAAAAACAGTCTTTATTTCCACAGAGACACATGAACCAGTTTGATCCAACAGTTTTTTACAGTTTGTGCAGCAGCTACTGTGGCGCCGTCTGCTCTAGTAGATGCTAATGCTAATGCTACTGCAGATTGGCTGCAATGGGGGAGGGGCTCAACCCCAGTTCTTTCTCTCTCTCTCTCTCTCTCTCTCTCTCTCTCTCTCTCTCTCTCTCTCTCTCTCTCTCTCTTTCTCTCTCTCTCATATATGACAGGAGGAAGAATAAAGACGTTAGATCGGCAGAAACTGCATCAATTCATCCAGTGTAGATTTATTTTGTTTAAACTCACATTAAAAATATATACTATTCAAATATTTATTTTTGAAAATGTAGTGACTGGGTGTGAGGGATGTTCTGCAATAAACACAATAAATATTATGACGGGACTGAGGGAAAGGACTGGTGCATTATTCAAACATTTCAATACAGATGTTTTACAACTGGAAGAATGAGGGTCAAAGGTCACTGTTGAGGCATCCACTGTGGTTGGTCAAATATGAATGAATATTCACAGGTTACACAGAGTACAGGGTAATAAAAAAACACTACTACATTCACACTGATGAAAATAAAAGGCTTCATTTATGAATAAATATATAAAACCTAAATAATAAAATAAGATTTAAAAAGGAATAAACAGAGGGATAATGTTGGATAGATGTTGAAAAGTCAAAACACTGCACAAGTTTAAATATTCACTATATATATATATATATATATATATATATATATATATATATATATATTAGGGCTGGGCGATTTTCTCTTTTAAAAAAATCTCAGATTTTTTCCCAAAAAACTCGATTCACGATACGATTTTTTCCCACGTGGGCTAAATGAAAATGAAAACACTAGAAACTTTGTCTACATGAACTGTAGTAAGTCCAGACATATCCACCACTGTTACAGGAAAAACTGTGCAAAAAAATAGTGTAAAAGATACATTTTGTTGGAAAAAAGAAAACTTAAAAGATTTTAACAACTAAAACAATATACATTAATACTCATATTATATGAAAAACATTGTAAAAAACGTAGTAGTGCAAAAGTAAGATAAAAATAAAACTAGTAACATTTTTACTTTGAAAGGACAAAATAAAACAAAACCTTATTATCAATCAAACTACTTCAATAAACCTGAACATGTTACCAATATTTTGGATATATGATGTTATTGTGTCTGTTATCGCTCCACATCGTGCTCCATGTTTATCATAAGGTGCAGAGTCCTGCACGGGTTCGGGTACCCGTGGGTGAACCGCAAATTTTCACGAAACGGGTTAAAAATGTTGTGCTGTGTCGGATACGGGTTCATTTATAGCGGGTCGTTCGGCTTCGGATTTTTTTTTTCATCGGAAAACGGGTCGGAGTTTAAACATGACGGGTACAGGCGGTTGCGGTATGTCAAAATCAGAACCGTGCAGGACTCTGATAAGGTGTGCCACGAGAAAAACTTTCAGTCAGTGTTTGTTGAACATTTTGAAGAAGTACTGGCAGCGCTAGTCTCTGCCGTTTCTAACAGTTCTGCCCCCCCCCCCCCACAGATGTTTTTGCTTCAGATGTGCAACTACGGAAAGCAGCCTGGTTCATGGTTTTCTTTTTGCGAGGAAAAAAAGTGCATGTGGAGGGGAATCGGATTGCACAGTTTTCCTAAAATATGAATCGATTTTGTCATAAAACTCGATTTTAAATCTAAATCGATTTTTTTGCCCAGCTCTAATAATATAATATATATATATATATATATATATAATATTTTTTATTGCTAGTGTGTTAAATCAATCAACGCCACCCTGTACCAACACGCTGTGTCCAGACTTTTAACTCGTCCACCTCTCCGTTCCTTCCACTGGTCCATCCCTCCTCTGTTCTATCTCTTTTCCTCTCACTAACATAAGTGGAAATAAGGGAGAAGAAAGGGTGTTTGATGGATTTAACAGCTGATTTTCATCTGCACCATTAGCTTCTCTCCTCACTCTTAAATGTTCATTCAGACGCACGTCGTGACAAAACTTGACTGGGTCCGTTTGGGTTTATTTGGTTTTGTTGAAACAGGGTTTTGATTTCACTTAGGAGTCTTTATGGTTCTTAAGTTTTGGGTTTGTAGATGATCAGTGGTTTGGTGAGCCATGGCCATGGTGGCTCCCATTGGTGACGGCCATGGACGGCCACCGAAGGGTTGGCGGTTCGATTCCCGCTCTGTCCTAGTCAGTCCGTTGTGTCCTTGGGCAAGGCACTTTACCCTCCTTGCCTCCAGTGTCACTCACACTGTTGTATGAATGTGTATGAATGTTGGGTGGTGGTCAGAGGGGCCGTAGGCGCTAAATGACAGCCACGCTTCTGTCAGTCTGCCCCAGGGCAACTGTGACTACATATGTAGTTTACCACCACCAGAGGGAGCATGTGAGAGTGAATGAATAATGGATCAATCATGTAAAGCACTTTGGGTGCCTTGAAAAGCACTATAGAAATCTAATCCATTATTATTATTATTAGTAGTAGTAGTATTATTAGTATTATTATTATTATTCATAAACCCATAACACACACACTCCTGCAAGTTTCTGTCCCGCTCCGGCCCACATGCACAGATATAATATAATATATCATATTTTGTCCTGCTCCCACCGGATGGCGGTAGATTGTTTATCTTAACCTCCTGAGTCCCAGCAATACATTTTTTGTCCTCTGTAGTGGACAAGAATTTCACACTTTTATTTAAAAATAATAAATAAAAAATGTCCACTGAAAAGGAATTTTTTTAAATGTATCTGAATAAACTGTTGCATCATGCTATTTCCAATTAAGGCAATTATTTCATGTAAAATGGCAAACAATGTTTTCCTACTGGGTCCCAGGAGGTTAAAATTAGTTTGTTATCTCATATTTGTATTTTTTTTAAACTCATGATGACTTTATTTTATCTCAATTATGACTTTTTTTTTTTTTTCGTTTTTCCTAAATTTCCTGTGCATATCCAAGAAACTGAGTAACTGTAACTTGATAAAACTAATTATCTACAAACTCACTCACTTTTAAAGGCTTTATTTTTGGATATTTTTTTAACTTTTCAGATTTTTCCTGCTTAAATAAGTATTATTACATTCATGGCCAAAAAAAAAATATCTTTTTTACTTTTATTTCAGTATAGCAGTTGAATTTGTATAAAGTACATGTATTTATATATAAATGTAAAGAGTATAAAGTACATATATTTATATAAATGTAAAGAGTATAAAGTACAAATATTTATATACATGTAAAGAGTATAAAGTACAAATATTTATATAAATGTAAAGAGTATAAAGTACAAATATTTATATAAATGTAAAGAGTATAAAGTACATATATTTATATAAATGTAAAGAGTATAAAGTACATATATTTATATAAATGTAAAGAGTATAAAGTACATATATTTATATAAATGTAAAGAGTATAAAGTACATATATTTATATAAATGTAAAGAGTATAAAGTACAAATATTTATATAAATGTAAAGAGTATAAAGTACATATATTTATATAAATGTAAAGAGTATAAAGTACATATATTTATATAAATGTAAAGAGTATAAAGTACATATATTTATATAAATGTAAAGAGTATAAAGTACATATATTTATATAAATATAAAGAGTATAAAGTACATATATTTATATAAATGTAAAGAGTATAAAGTACATATATTTATATAAATGTAAAGAGTATAAAGTACATATATTTATATAAATGTAAAGAGTATAAAGTACAAATATTTATATAAATGTAAAGAGTATAAAGTACATATATTTATATAAATGTAAAGAGTATAAAGTACAAATATTTATATAAATATAAAGAGTATAAAGTAAAAATTGGTCAGAAAAATAAATACTCCAGTAAAGTACAGATACAGTAAAGGAAGTACTTGTACTTCGTTACTTTCCATCTGTGTACTTAACTCATATTTCTTAATATTCCAGGAGTTTTCTGAAGTTTTCCAACTTTCATCAACTGCAGATTCGATCGACCTTTTGTCTAAAACTTTGAACTATGGAACAGACGATGGTAGGATACAAAAAAAAAAACACACGAGGGAGGTTTAAGATCAATCCACATTCATATCAGAGACAACGATTCCACGTCTAAATGAACCTTCCACACTGAAAATTGTCCTGCAATAAACCAATCAACCACAGAACACATCAACTCCCCAGTGGCTGCTTCCTACCAGGCGCTCGTCAGCCACTGAAATGAAAACAATCTGTCTGCGCTTGGACGACTCACTTATGCAGCAGGAGACAGAGATGGAGACAAAATGAAGTTAAACCCCGAAAGAGGACGACATGTTTGTGTATGTGAACAGAAATGACACCAGCACCACTGATACCTGGACAAAAGTGAAGTTACTGTCATGACAAAACCAGCACCATTAACTAGTATTCACAGAATGTCTAATCTTGTCCCCATTTGGTTCCAATCTCCAGTTTCTATGACAACCTGTTCTAGAATTAGAGACAATAATGTGATTTTGACCTTTCTGCTAAAGTAAATGTCTGCACTTATATAGTTCTTTTCCACCTTCATGGTTCAAAGCTCTTTTCATTAGCTTCACATTCACTCATACACCAGTAGGTTTCTAAGGTCAAAGGTCAGTCCTCAGTGTCTTGCCCAAGGACACTTCGACATGTGGACAGCCAGAGCCGGGACGCGAACCACCAACCTCTTGGGCATTGGGCGACCCACTCTACCAACTGACCCACTCTACCAACTGACCCGCTCTACCAACTGACCCGCTCTACCAACTGAGCCACAGCTGTCCATAAAAGCAACCTTGACCTTTGACCTTTTGCAATATTGATAATTTGGTTATATGTATATATGCGTCAATGCGTGTACTTGTACTCGTCGTCCCCCGCTTCATCCGGGTCCAGGTAACAGAAGCAGCAGCCTCAGCAAAGCGGCCCAGACGTCCCCAACCAGTGTGTGTAATATTATGATAATATATCCAGTATTGATTAAGTTATAGCGTGATATGTCTATGTTTGACACAAACAGTGTTACACAAGTCACCTTTGACCTCCAGAGATCTGAAAAACTATTGGTCATAGGTGACAACACCAACTATTATAATTGTATAAATCTTCATTCTGCATCATTTGGTACCAATCTGAAAGTTCTGTGACCCTCTGTTCTGGAGTTAAAACTGATAATGTGATTTTGACCTTTCAGTTAATTGTGAACTTGACCTTTGACCTTTACTCAAATGGATAATTTCATCTGATCATCTGATGTGCATTAGCTATATGTATATGTCCATGTAATTTAATGGTGATAACTACAGTATTCATTGAACACCCCCCCCCCCCTCTCTCTCCTCTCTGTCTCTCTCTCTCTCTCTCTCTCTCTCTCTCTCTCTCTCTCTCTCTCTCTCTCTCTCTCTCTCTCTCTCTCTCTCTCTGTAGAAAAGTGGATGTAAGTGGTCAAAGTGTTTTTCTCTGACTCGCTGTTACTAAACGACTCAAACGCAGCCCATTTGACACTTTGACCAGATAACGTCAACGTAATCAACTTGTTTTCAGATACGGTCAGACAGAAAGAAACTAAACGTTAGCGTATCCACTGATAGAATCTACAGAAGTGTGAGAACATTTAAATTAAAGAGTGGTCAGTTTGGTCCTTTGAAAAGTTTTTCTGTGAATACAGTCACATTTTACTTTTACATTTAAAGGAGACCTATCATGTCTCAGCCTGGGATGGACTGGGACAATTTTTCATAATTTTGACCTTTTATCTCATAATTTTGACCTTTTATCTCAGAATTTTGACCTTTTATCTCATAATTTTGACCTTTTATCTCATAATTTAGACCTTTTATCTCATAATTTTGACCTTTTATCTCATAATCTTGACCTTTTATCTCATAATTTTGACCTTTTATCTCATAATTTTGACCTTTTATCTCATAATTTTGACCTTTTATCTCATAATCTTGACCTTTTATCTCATAATTTTGACTTTTTATCTCATAATTTAGACTTTTTATCTCATAAATTAGATTTTTTATCTCATAATTTAGACCTTTTATCTCATAATCTTGACTTTTTATCTCATAATTTTGACTTTTTATCTCATAATTTTGACTTTTTATCTCATAATTTAGACTTTTTATCTCATAAATTAGATTTTTTATCTCATAATCTTCACCTTTTATCTCATAATTCTGACCTTTTATCTCATAATCTTGACCTTTTATCTCATAATTTTGACCTTTTATCTCATAATTTAGACCTTTTATCTCATAATTTTGACTTTTTATCTCATAATTTTGACCTTTTATCTCATAATTTTGACCTTTTATCTCATAATTTTGACTCTTTATCTCATAATTTTGACCTTTTATCTCATAATTTTGACCTTTTATCTCATAATTTTGACTTCTTATCTCATAATTTTGACCTTTTATCTCATAATTTTGACCTTTTATCTCATAATTTTGACTTCTTATCTCATAATTTTGACCTTTTATCTCATAATTTTGACCTTTTATCTCATAATTTTGACTCCTTATCTCATAATTTTGACCTTTTATCTCATAATTTTGACTTCATATCTCATAATTTTGACCTTTTATCTCATAATTTTGACCTTTTATCTCATAATTTTGACCTTTTATCTCATAATTTTGACCTTTTATCCCATAATTTTGACTTCTTATCTCATAATTTTGACCTTTTATCTGATAATTTTGACCTTTTATCTCATAATTTTGACTTCTTATCTCATAATTTTGACCTTTTATCTCATAATTTTGACCTTTTATCTCATAATTTTGACCTTTTATCTCATAATTTTGACCTTTTATCTCATAATTTTGACCTTTTATCTCATAATTTTGACTTCTTATCTCATAATTTTGACCTTTTATCTCATAATTTTGACCTTTTATCTCATAATTTTGACTTCTTATCTCATAATTTTGACCTTTTATCTCATAATTTTGACTTCTTATCTCATAATTTTGACCTTTTATCTCATAATTTTGACCTTTTATCTCATAATTTTGACTTCTTATCTCATAATTTTGACCTTTTATCTCATAATTTTGACTTTCCCTGCACATACTGAGGTCATTTCCAGACAATGCAGCCACACTGTGGCCTTTGTTTTCTGCATATAAATCTGAATTTCACACGACCTGAAGTGAGATGTGCACTCTGATGGTGCGAAGGTGGTCGTCATGTCTACTGCCAACATGGCATCCTGACAAGTGTAAGTCATGTGACATCCAGAGCTCAATATGATGCAGCCTCACTGACTGTACTCTAACCAGAGGATCTTTTCATAGCAGTATCTGTCCTTCTAGTTAAGTATGGAGTGTGAGTACTTTTAGCAGCTGTGTCTGTGGGTGTGAGGTGGGGGTGGGGGTGCTAACCACTACAGCCCTGCGCCGCCCATGTGATTGACATCACAGCGATAATGAACAACCATGTCAGGAATCTGTGAATGTACTGTCAGTCTGAAGAGTCTGAAGAAAATAACAGCAGCTCTGGTTTTATTGTCCACACCAGCTGGAAAGACGCACAAATATAGAGAGTTCAGTGTTAATCAACCACACTAAAGTTAGTCCCTCGTCTCCAATCGACAACAAACAATTAAAACTAAAGTAGCACGAAGAGAAGAGCCAAGAAAAAGAACAGGAGAATATTTATTATCCTTGGTTTTACAGCAGAAAAAACACCTAAAGATGGTGACGTTATGACTGAATATACCTGAGGCATATGGATAAAAACTATATATATATATATATACATATATATATATAAATATATATATTATATTATTAGAGCTGGGCAAAAAATCGAATTAGATTTAAAATCGAGTTTTATGACAAAATCGATTCATATTTTAGGAAAACCGTGCAATCCGATTCCCCTCCACATGCACTTTTTTTCCTCGCAAAAAGAAAACCATGAACCAGGCTGCTTTCCGTAGTTGCACATCTGAAGCAAAAACATCTGTGGGGGGGGGGGGCAGAACTGTTAGAAAAGGCAGAGACTAGTGCTGCCAGTACTTCTTCAAAATGTTCAACAAACACTGACTGAAAGTTTTTCTCGTGGCACACCTTATCAGAGTCCTGCACGGTTCTGATTTTGACATACCGCAACCGCCTGTACCCGTCATGTTTAAACTCCGACCCGTTTTCCGACGAAAAAAAAAATCCGAAGCCGAACGACCCGCTATAAATGAACCCGTATCCGACACAGCACAACATTTTTAACCCGTTTCGTGAAAATTTGCGGTTCACCCACGGGTACCCGAACCCGTGCAGGACTCTGCACCTTATGATAAACATGGAGCACGATGTGGAGCGATAACAGACACAATAACATCATATATCCAAAATATTGGTAACATGTTCAGGTTTATTGAAGTAGTTTGATTGATAATAAGGTTTTGTTTTATTTTGTCCTTTCAAAGTAAAAATGTTACTAGTTTTATTTTTATCTTACTTTTGCACTACTACGTTTTTTACAATGTTTTTCATATAATATGAGTATTAATGTATATTGTTTTAGTTTTTAAAATATTTTAACCTTTTTTTTTCCAACAAAATGTATATTTTACACTATTTTTTTTGCACAGTTTTTCCTGTAACAGTGGTGGATATGTCTGGACTTACTACAGTTCATGTAGACAAAGTCTCAGGTTGCAGTTGCACCTTTTGCACAAATGATTTATTATTTACACTTATTTGTAGAAGTATTTTTGTTTTACATGTTATTTAATTAAAAAAGAAGACGAAAGAAACCACGTTTCTAGTGTTTTCATTTTCATTTAGCCCACGTGGGAAAAAATCGTATCGTGAATCGAGTTTTTTGGGAAAAAATCTGAGATTTTTTTAAAAGAGAAAATCGCCCAGCCCTAATATATATATATATATATATATATATATATATATATAATTTCTAGGAAAAATGACAGAAATGAAACAATTCCACTTGGTCAGATGTTTTTGCAGCGTATGACTGAAGCTCTGGTGTAAAAACTCAGGGAGGTTTTTTTTTCTTCCTTAAATCAAAGCCAGTAAAACAGATGCATGTTTCAGATCAGACAGTTTGTCATGTTGTTTCACAGGCTGAATGTGTCACCTGCTCCACTGAAACCAGTTTCCTTTTGAAAGACACAGACAAAAACACAAGCAGAAGCAGAAACAGGAAAAAAAAAACACCACGACAAAACAACCACAAGTTAAAACAGAGAAAGAAAAGACGGTCCAGTGGACGAGTGTGTACGGCAGCACAAACACCACAGATGTTCACCAACGTACGCCTGGACTGACTGCAGCAGAGAACACTGGGATGGAAACATGCCATCTGTCACCCAGGAGCAGAGGAATGAAAAAGAATAAAAAAGAATAAAAAAGAACAGCTGCGTGGGAACGCTGGAGGTGACGGAACCTTCCAGTGTCCAGGAGGCGACGGAACTTTCTAGTGTCGGGGAGGGGACGGAACCTCCTGTGACAGTCTATATACTATATATATATAGTCATGAAAGCTTTACAGCTTCAACAGCAATAAATGAAAGTTGCTGAAAGAAAATAATTTTTTTGGTTTTCATGCAAGTAAGGTATCATGGAGACAGAATAGGTGGAATGTGTGACAAAGAGCATCAGTTGCTTACCTTACCATGGGACCATTTCGGGGATTTAAAAACAATACGGCTGTTCAACCATGGCTCCCCAAACAGTACTAATAAAGTACCAGCACACCTCAAGTTATCTGACTCTTAGAAGAAGTTCTTTATATATACTGTATATGATTAACATATTTATTCAACACCTTCAACAGTTTTGACAGAACAACTTAAACTTGTTTGAGAAAGACTATGGTCAGGTTAGTTAAAAATGATGTGACTCATATATCATGTATACATGATGTATGAGTCACAGTTCAGTCTAGGCTGCCCTAGGAGTTAGAATGCTGGGGGAAGTACAGACACTGAGTTCTTTCTTCTCTTTCTCTCTCTCACACCTGTTTCTGTCATTTTTATAACCTATCTTTCATACCAAGTCTGTTCATGACTAGTCACCTGGTGTCCCCTTTCCCCCCTCCCCCCCTGGGGGGAGTGGTGGCTCTCCTGACAGTGTCTGCACGGGAGCCATGGACGACAGGATCTGGAGTATCTCGCCTGTGCCGACCTGTGACCCCGGACCCCTGCCCCTGCCTGTCTGGACCAGCCCCCCCTTCCTTCATTTATAAATGGACGTTCATCTATAGTCTGTCCGTCCATGGGAGTGGATCTGTCCTTCAATGTGGTTCTCCTCAACATTTCTTCTTTTTCCCACTGGGTTTGGAAGTTTTTTCTTCCCGAGAAGGAGGGTCTAAGGACAGGGGGAGGAGCTAAGGACAGGGGGAGGAGCTAAGGACAGGGGATGCCTGGGACTTTTCATGTATCTCTGTAGTTGATTGTGTTTTTGTAAAGCCCTCTGAGACGACTTTGTTGTGATTTAGGGCTTTATAAATAAAATTGAATTGAATTGAATTGAAACCAAAATAAATTTCATTTAATTGCGTTCAAATTGTAGGTGAAACATTTTAATCAGATTAATCACAGGATCATTTAGAATAATTTAGTTGAATCATGATTCAAACATTCTATATCATCCAGCTGTGAGCAGGAGGAGCAGATGTGGATAACATGAGGAGCAACGGTACGACTAAAGGTAGAAAAGAAAAGCATGTTCAGACTGTGTTACCATGGTTACCAACAGAGGAGGTAAAAGCAGCAAATGGACATGGTCATTACGGCAGGACTTAAAGCACCGCTGGGATGATTAGATTTCAACTTACAAAAGCCCAATCAGATCAAACTACAATTCACAAGAAATAAATTAATAAAGTAAATAAGTCTCAGAGCAGGTTCAGAGTGCAGACCCCCACCACTTTATACATTCACTCTAAAACAACCGTCACTCCCAAGAGTAAAAATACTGACTAAATATAATCATGGATCCAAACAGTCATCACACATTCTAATCACTTGTTGCTTTTTAGTTGAAATCCACCGAGTAACACTGATGATGTTACTAACAGACGGACGGACGGACGGACAAATTAAATGTCGTACATAAGCACGATTCTATGACAACAAATCTGATCTGTTTCATCCTTGTGTGTCTCCTTATACACAACACATTTAAGAAGGAGCTACACTTAGAACAGGTTAGTTTCCTTAAAAACAATTAATGTCTGATTTGTCTCTTTATGTGAAATGTTTTATAACTACTGGTCTAAAATGATATTTAAATTATGTTTCCATGACTGGCTGTATTTCCCACCAAATCCCTAAGATATAAAAACTCATTAATAAACGTCAAATTTAATAGAATTTGTTTGATTATGTGGAAGAAAGTTTAACTGTAGGCAGAAGTGACTGGAAAAGTGTCCCTAACCTACATGTTGTAAAATATTTCCCTCTTCCACGTGACTCAGTTTAACTCTTTAACTCCTGAAACATTAGCAGTTTCAAAATAATACAAAAATTAAATAAGCAAAAAAAATTAACAAAAATGGCCAAAGCCATCAACGATATAAACAAAAATGAATAAACTGACAAAAGTAAATAGTAACATGAGGAAAGTAAAACATAAATGGAACCAATTCTAAAATAAAAAGCAAAATGTAGAAGCAAAACAAAAACTAATGAATATTAATAAATTATAAATAACATTTGCAGTCAAAATTATGAGAGAAAAACAGTACAAGATTAAAAGTACAGATTTAAAAGTGCAGCATCAACAACAGAACTGAGTGAGAAAAAAAAAAAAAAAGATGAAAAACGGGGGGCACGGTGGTGCAGTGGTTAGCACGGTGGTGCGGTGGTTAGCACGGTGGTGCGGTGGTTAGCACGGTGGTGCGGTGGTTAGCACGGTGGTGCGGTGGTTAGCACGGTGGTGCGGTGGTTAGCACGGTGGTGCGGTGGTTAGCACGGTGGTGCGGTGGTTAGCACGGTGGTGCGGTGGTTAGCACGGTGGTGCGGTGGTTAGCACGGTGGTGCGGTGGTTAGCACGGTGGTGCGGTGGTTAGCACGGTGGTGCGGTGGTTAGCACGGTGGTGCGGTGGTTAGCACGGTGGTGCGGTGGTTAGCACGGTGGTGCGGTGGTTAGTACTCATGCCTCACAGCAAGAAGGACCCTGGTTCGAATCCCGTACCAGACCTTTCTGTGTGGAGTTTGCATGTCCTCCCCGTGTCCGCGTGGGTTTTCGCCGGGCACTCCGGTTTCCTCCCACCATCCAAACACATGCACTGATAGGTTAATTGGTTAATCTAAAATTGTCCATAGGTGTGAATGTGAGAGTGATTGTTTGTCTATATATGTTCAGCCCTGAGATGAACTGGCGTCTCATACAGGGTGACCTTTGACCCCGCCTTCGCCCATTGTAGCTGGATTAGGCCCCCAGTGACCCCCGTGACCCTAGTGAGGATAAAGCGGGTTCAGATAATGAATGAATGAAAAGATGAAAAACAGGTGCCAGTTACAGTCAACCCTGTAACATTCAACCCCATAACCCAGGGGTGTCACACTCATTTTAGTTCAGGGGCCACATTCATCCTAATATGGTATAAAGTGGACTGGAGCAGTAAAATAATATAAATAATAAGATAAACATTTCTAAAATGTCTACTTTTTGAGTGAAAAAAAAAATTCTCCAATAAAAATGTTTATTTCTACAAACTGTACGGAACGTAAGACGAACAAATACGAACAACCTGTAAATTCTTAATAAAAATAAGCACAATGTTGACGACATTATGCTTTAGTTGGTCATTTATACACGTGCGTCATAACTTACTGATCACAGTCCACGTACAAATATACACTACATTTAGTAACAGGTTGAATATTGATCAAATTCCATAAATATTTCAGGTTATTCACATTTTTTGTGAAAGGTTAGTCTTTTTTTTTCTACTTTATTTTACACTAAAATAGAAAGTCTCTTATCCTAAAGATGATCTGGTTCCGTACCAACCCAATAGAACCCTTCGTTCTCAGAATGCAGGTTTATTGAAAGTTCCTAGGGTTTCTAAAAGTACAGTAGGAACTAGAGCCTTTAGTTACCATGGTTACTGTCTTATGGAATCATCTTCCCTTTAATATTAAAGACGCCAAAACAGTCTCTACATTTAAAATTAGGTTGAAAACATT